>VXBJ01004391.1:414375-519958 GCA_013400055.1 Nycticryphes semicollaris | reverse complement strand
CAAACCAGCTCCTGGAAGAAGGGGGTGAACCCCTGCTGAGGCTTCTACAGCTTTTCATCCGGCAGCTCTGCTTCAGAGCTGGGCTGTTGCGTTATCAGTGCTGGCACAGAGCCCAGTCAGCCAAACCCCTGGCATGAAGGAAACTTGCTCAGGGTCCTCATAAAACCACTGGGAGGAGAGCATCGGGGTTCCCTTGCAGGGTGGACCCACAGGCAGGCATCATGGTTTCTGAATCTCAGACGAAAAAGGAAGCGGGAGATTTTGTGACCAAGAATGTGTAATTCAAGTTCTCTCTTATTTCAACTATACCAGTGAAAACACTGAAATCCCTTTGAACCAAACATGAGTTTTATCACAAGAACAAATATGAGCAGAACTTTTATTATATATATAAAGTCCTTTATTTCTATAAACAATTATGTAAGTGACTACCATTTTTATAGTTTTGATTGAGAAAGAATTATGTCTGGACTTGTGAGTATATAAACTGTAAAAAAAATTAATTAACAGAGAAATCTCAATTAAAACCAAGAATCTTTCCATTCTTACTGTGTTAGTGACATTTTCTTACTTTTCAGCCTCTCCTAATCCATTCCGAGCCAATTGATGCTAAAAACAACTGAAAACGAGTAATATTGTGAGATAAGTGCTGTGCTTCTGTATGATGGAAAATGTAATAGCTCCATTATCAGATTAGAATTGTCCAGCTACCCTAGGAATCACGACAGTTAGAGAAAATGAAAATTTTTACAAGATTAGAGCTTCTTATTTTAACAGATTTAGAACACAGGCTTGAAATTACCTTACCGAGCATTATGTAATCATACCTATAGGGAATGGCTCCTGCAAATCAGCTTTTCTCAAGTAATGAACAAGGAAGAGCCCTTCTGTGTGGTGTTGCAGCTCCTACTTTTTATTGCTTTTCCTGTTGATCTTCATGGTGTTCATTGGAAGAATCAGTGAAAGGAGGTAGGAACTAAAGAGAAAAGCACTTTTTTTTGCGGATATCAACTACCAACAGAAAGGGAACATCTCAGAGAGCAGGGAAAGACACAGCTAGAAACTGGGTGTAATAGAAACTCAGGGCCAAAGTGGGAGAATAAGAGCATGAAGAAGCAGAGCAGACTGCACACCCAGTAAAATCAAGAGAAAAGATGGTGAGAATCTTTGAGGCTGTACTTTTTTCTAGCAGAGACTATAATCCATTATTTTTTATGCCTTCTGAAGCAATAGAATCCTTCCTGACTGATGTCTTTAGATGTTGTGTCAATACAAATGCTAAGTAGAGAGAGTAAAAAGAAAGAATGAAGGAAAAAGATACAAAAAAAGACAGCATGAGGTTATAAAAGAATGCATTTTGTTATCATTCCTCCCATCAGCTGTCTAATGAGTTGTTCCAACATTATTCAACAGCAAACAGGGTAATATTTGTTCTACACTGCAGTGGACTTTCTACATAATGAGCATTTCCTATATAATTTTCCTGTCCCACATACCATCCCCTGTTATTCCTCTAGCCCTACCACAGATGCACAAAATGAGGAGATGGGGAGAGTCAGGGCTTTTCCCAGGTAGGAACATCCCTAAGAAAGATCACTGCTCCTCAATATTGTCATTTTTGAAGTTTTGAGTTGGTGACATGAAATATTAGTGAAATGCAGTTTCTGAGGGAAAGAAAGAGTTTGAGACCACGGAAAATGTAGAAAAGTTCAAGAAGTTTCTAGCTTGAGATAATCACATGGGCACCTATGGGGCTGGTGAAACAGAGGAGCTGAACAAGCCGTGGGGCTGCTGCCTCATACAAATCTGTGGCTACAAGAAAAAGCAAGGCAGCAGATTATCCTGAGGCTGTTTCAGTGAAACAGTAAAGTGACTAGAAGGTAAAACCAAGAGTACTAAATTATCTCAGACTGTGAGGGTGAGTTAATTGCAATTAACCTGTATGTGATTCTTACAGCTAAAACTAATTTAGGACGGGTATCATAAGCAAATCAGTACAGCTATGACATTTAAAAAAGCAAACTTGTTTTTTTCCTCTTCATGATTAAAATTCAAGCTGCAGTTTTAGCTACATAACCTACTGTCTTTAGATTTTCCCTTTGTTGCATTCCATCTTTGATATGAAATCTATATAAAGACATCTTTGATTAAAAAAAAAAAGTAATATTGGAATATGCTACTCATCTCAGCATTGCCCAAAGCTTTCCACACTATGCACAGTTTGCATAAGGCTCCACTATGCCTTGAACTTATCTGCAGTTTCTTACTAAATATTTTTTTCTCCCTTTCAGAATTTTGAAAGGTAAAACATGAGCTTATTTAATGCTGGATAACATCTCTGAGGGTACACGGGTGTCCTCACTTTACACAAAGTAAAGCCACTCTATGCAAAGTAAACTGTTTTTCTGTTTTCCTTCAGTTCTTGCACGCTGAAGATTAGATACTCAGTTCTTCTGAACACAGTATTGCCATTTTTTTACTACACAAAGTAAATGTGAAATTGAGACAGTAACCCATGGTTACAAAAAGTACAGCACAACTGCAAGTAGCTCCTCCATATTCGCATTAAAATTTTACCTCCAAACCTTATCCCAAAAGTCTAACACTGTGCAAATGAACTCTAAGAACATATCCAACCCTTCACCTATTTTTGTTGTTCCTGCATGCAGATCTTTGGCTGTAAGAGTACACAAACTTTCATCCTTAATCCAAACGTAAGCACAAATGCTCATATTCAGAATCTCTAAGGAAGGGTCTTAGAGGAAAAAAAAAGTCTTAGATGAAAAAGGGCCTTTTTGATCTTTCTTAACAGTGGTGATTTCTTCAGGAGATGAAGTGTCTTGCACATAACACAGACCAAAACAGAGTTGGTCATGGGCGTGTGTAGTGGACCAAGATAATTTTGGTGGAAACACAGAAGGTTAGCAGCCCTTATTTTTTTTAACCTTCACGTTATTTTCTCTGACTTATTCAGTAAGGAACATGCTTCAGTGCATGCATCAGGGATACTGGGTTCTGTCATTACGTGGCACGAATCCACTGTCATCATCAGCCTGAAGCTCTACCCTGTTTTCCTCAAAGAAAGTCTTATTCTGAATTATTATAGTGTTGATTCCGGACAGAATTAATAAAAAGGAAAAAATCACCCCATCTGTGTATCTCATGAAAATTAACACAGCTGGTTGAACATCACCATTCCCATCTCACAGAAAATTCCAAAGCTCCAAAAAGATTTTACTGCTTTTTCAACGCATAAAAGAAAATTTAAGGTGGAAAAAAGCAGGAAGAAGTTTCTGTCAATTCTGTGGGGGAGATGTTCAGAGAAGTTTTTGAAAATTAGAACCTGATTAGAAAACTGGTTGTGGTTGCCAGAACAGGAAGGACACGAGACAGCCCTCCCCCCAAGCCTGCCAGCATTTCATTACAACAACATTGACACAGATATGCTTCCACAAAACTCTATTTCAAGAATTCTGTAATTTTTTCCTACAAAAAATGTTGTGGCTTCACTGAAAATTCTTAATCACACAGTACCTACTCTTTAATTAGCTGACTAATCCAAATAAAAAATTTCATGAGAAGTGTTTTGGGAAAGAAATTTGTACAGCACTGAGCTCTATTTTTTGATAAGTTTTAACTTGTCTGGGCTGTAGTCCTGAGTCTTGAAATACTTTCTTTTTCAGGTGAGTGACTCTTCAGGCTATATTCAGCTTTTCTCTAACTTAACTTATATCTTAACAAATGCATTTTGGAGAAAAATGTTTCATCTTCTCATCAGCCATCTGGGTGCTCAGTGAAGGTACAGGACAACGTTGTTGTACCGATCGAAGCAGAGCTTCCATAAGGCAAATGCAATAGTGTTTAATTGAATTGTGCTTCAGTCTTCCCAAACCCCAGGGTTTTAATTTTAAAAAATCAATTTTTTATCTAGTTTTGATAAAGCCCAACCATTTCATTCTATTATGAGATTTCATGTGAAGATTTTTATGACTAGCAAAAGAATTGTTTGAGAGGAAATACAGTGAAGAACCCCACTTCTCAATTCATAAAAGTGGATTTTAAAGCAAAACTAGGCAAAGGAGGAACAGAAGAATTTGAACATTCTAAACAATCATTAATTATGATTAGAATAAATATATTTTTTCTACAGATGCACAGTTCAGTGGACGCTATTCCTGTTTACATTGAGAGTCCACCAACATAGTAAAACACAGTAAACTGAAGGGACAATGCCATAGCAACAGTAAATCCAGGCAGGGAATTACAACTAGAAAACACAGTAATATGCACCTCTGCAATTTAAAGGCCTTTTTGGGATGCATTCAAAAGACAGAACCAACCGCACAGCTATAATCTGTAGAGTTCTGTTTTCACTATTCACAGGTTTCTCCTAGATTTGGGAAGAGATTGCCTCAGGAAACAATAGCATGTAGTTTTTAGCCAGGCTAAAGTCTCATTTTAATTAAATTCTCCTTTCAGTCTAGTGTTGCCTCGCTGCCATCAGTTGAATCACTATTCATTATGGTGGTGAAAGACACCAGTCAGTTCCTGCACAAGTTCAACTGGTTAGAGGAAACATTCATTAACCACAAAAATTAATGTAATTGTTCAGCTCTGACATGCTTTTATAGAAGGATATCTGGTGTTATAAAAGATAATAAGCTGAAATTATATAACTTGGTCATTTTGCAATCTATCCATTACTCCAATAACAATTCTCCATCATTCAGTTAGTACGCAAATTAGTCTCTGCAGTAAGATAGTAATGCAAGTTCAGACCACTATATATCAGTGATTTAGAGCTTCTATTTTCCAAGATAGTCTCTTCATTGTAGCCGAGTATTATCGGTCTTCAAAAAAAAAGTTCATTGAATTTTGGGAGAATCTGACTCTCTTTAATTCAAAGTTAAAGTTGTCAAAAACTTACCTCATGCAGTAGGTCTTTGGAAGAGTGAAAGATTTGTCAGAATTTGAATATTTGAATCATTCCCTGCTCCTTGTATAGTTGTTTGCATCACCTTCTTCCTAAAAAAAAACCAAAAAAGTAGGATAAATAAATTTACAAAGACAGATATGAGTTCAGAACATTCATAAAAAATAAGGTATATGACAGGTACAAATGTACTAATGAAGCAGGTGCTTCTGGGAAAACTATGCATAAATGCTCAAGACATTTTATGAATTATGGCTTTAAGAAAAATCATGTACTGCACAGCTGGAATCAGCAACAATAAACTTATCTTAAACATGAAAGCAAAATTAGAGGGACAACCTGTAGTTTATTGAGTCCATACCTTAATTAAGCAAGAAAGCCATGCCCATAGGGTTATGAAGAACGCTGACAAATTAGTTTTCTTCCTTTACCCTAAGAGATTTTTTTTTTCCAAAGGGGAGGCAGTAAAGCATTATGCTTATATATATGTACCAAGTCACAAAAACCCCCAATTATACAAATTTAGCCTTGGCTAGAATATACAGTCCTTTGACCTGTAGAAGAGCGATCAGGTCAGAGTGTCTTAATCAGAAGACTTAAAACTCCATTATTCTCTATTTTTTCAGGAACGTTCTTCTGTCAAACAGGTGTCTTTGTCAGGTTCACTCTTGGAATAATGTGTGCAAATTCTATACACTATGAACTGATCTGGTCAGTCCTTTACCTACTTTAATTAACAGAAGAGATAATTAGCGACACTCCCTATAATGAAAAAATAATAATCCTACGCTTCTGAACTCTTCACACGTTTGCTTTTGCCATTCAACCTACCAAATATGTTTTATGAAGAGAGCTCTGTGTTGCACAGAAGAGGGTTTAAGGACTGTCTTCATAACACAAAATCTTAGCGCCACAACTTGCAAAATGCAATTACCAAGGCACTCTCAGATGACCAGACACTGACGATTAGAGGATCATTTCACTTCTGCAGCCCTTGTTAATTACATGGTTACACGAATAACTTTTGTTTTCATATTGATGTATTCTATCCCCGTTGCTTATAGTTTCAGAACCAAGGGAAGTATTCATAAGATTAATTCACCTAACCATTACTGGTGACCCAGGGAATAAGTACCAATTCAGATTCATTTACTCAACTGGGTGCATTTTTGTTGGTGAGAAGAAACTGAGTGCATATTTGGCTGGCTACAGTTTTTGCTTTCCCTATGAGTGTGTGATTAATTTCCTTGAGCTTCTCTGCAAAGCTTTTTAATGTAAAGTGCATTAAAAACTTTCAAACGTCAGCTGGAGAACAGACTACAAACACAAGATCCAACTGCTCCAGGGGATTTTGGCCACACTGGCTGTCTGAGAGAATAAGTATTGAAATGAAAGGGCTCTTGGACCATCATAATGCATGCAAATTGCATATAACAGCTCTGTAGCATGCATTTTTAAATGAAATATAAAACTTCTGCCTCTCTGAATGGTTACGGTGGAACATGTTTGAGATGACAGAAATAATTTATGATGGGATGAGAAAAATCAGGAAGCCAACGGTGACAGTGACTTGGTGTTAAGATTGTCAAGATAAAATACATAGGTAGTATTGTAAGGAAGGAAGAAAATGAATTTACCATCAATTCTAAGGTAATTTATATCAATTGTATTCAAAAGTAAGCTAGTGAGACTCTGGAGACCACTCTCAGGATAACCTGAATAAATTGGGAGAGTGCTGTAACTTGGAAACTTCTCTCTGGCAGCACACCCTACTCTTTCTTTATCTCTCATCCACCTGTAGCGACAACAAACTGGGAAGAGATAGGAGGTGGTGCAAAATGTAATTTCCTCCTTCACCTTTTGTCTACCCTATCCCTTATCAAGCTCTTCTGCAGAGCTGCAACCTTTCTTACACAAATGTTGACGGTAGCCCATTACTTCTTTTCTTCAATATTTTCAAATAAACAGGTATTCTTTTAAGGACAAAACAACATACTGAAAGTGATTTTTAAGAGCCCACCTTGGAGACAAAAAGTTTAAAAGCGAGAGGAGAAATCAGCAAAAACCAGTACTTTTTGGAAAACAAAAATGATACAGAAGTCTCAAAGGCAGTATGGCTGAAATTGCTTTTTAAGTATAGCTTTAATAATAGACAACATAGAAAGGATGTTTATTTGTGCTTTGGTAAAAATGTGCAGAAGTTTGGGGGGAGATAGAAAAGAGACAGCTTATGAGTAGGAATATAGTGGTTCCTCATAAGAACGTGGGAAAGCAATCTGAATCTTGTAGGCTGATATGTTTTAGTGAAGGAAGTATTTGGGGAGATTGTGAAATTCCCTTTGAAAAGCTTTTCCTCAACCATTTTATTTTGGAGGAAGGAAAGAGAGTGAGGTTCTTCTTTCACAAACACAGATTCACAACCCATGGTTTCTCTTGCTGGCTAAATTGTCAGCTGCAAGATGAGATTTTCCATTTAAATTATGATGATGGTGCTCTGGCTGCACAGCTATGTTAACTAAAATCTTTTGTTCAAGTTCAGTAGTAGTAATTATTTTAAAGATATAAAAGAATCAACAACAATGCAACATAACCTCAGGGAAGGGGTCAGAAAAGAATTGAGTGCTATCACTTGCAATCAGTCATGCGTGTCACAGCATCCAACTCCAACTTGAAATACGCAGAGCTTTTCTCTCTTGGCTCAAAGTGCCTGAACCCAAGCGTCTCACTCCTTCAAAACCATTTAATTTATGATCTAAATTTACATCTGGACTCTTCATATCCATTTGCTTTCATGACAGCATTATCATTTAGCTTAAAATTCTTTCCTCCTTGCAGGTGCATATCATAGATAGGTGTACACAGAGATACATAGAACATTTGCTCATGTTTTCCTACAAGTGGTCAGTCTCTGATTTTTAAGCTGCCTGTAGTTTACAGGGAGATTAAGTGCAGTTTCCATTCTGGAGTTGCTTCCCTACTGATGCTTATACATCTGCTGGACAAGTGAAATGCCCACTGTGAAAGGAATTGACCAAAAAGGGTCAATGTTACACGTGTAACCTCCAACCCGGGTTACAGGTTCCAGTACTGGCACCTCCAAGCCTGGAAACCAACCCCAGGGTAGAAGGACCCCAAGAAGACACCTTTTTCCACTTTCAACTACCCCCCATTGCTTCCCTTCCTTAACCCATTCAAGTCTGTAACGTGTCTTTTGGCAATCTGAAGGTTTCTGCAGGAGATTCATGCTGTCTGCTGTGAATTTAGCCTGTGATTTTTAAACCTTTTCACCAAGCTACCCATATATGAAAGACAATACCTTATATTTCGCTAAACTCTTTCTCCCAGAGAGCTGTACTGTCTTGACTGGTACATTATGATCTTCTGTTAAGTTACAATCATTATTAACACTTTGTGCCAAATCCCCACTTGAATTTGTCTCTCTCTCTCTCATTGATTTTTCTTCTCTTTCATCTTCGATGAATGTCCAGCAAATCTGCCCCTTTGAGGTATTTATACACTTCAATCATGTTATTTTTCAATCTTCTCTTTTGATAAACTACACCTATTGGAGCTCCTAAAGCTTCTTACTGTAAGAAAATTTCCCTAACTCACAGACCATGTTTTAGTGGCTTTGTTCACAGGCACAAAATTTTATGCAATGGCCCAGAACCTGCCTCCTTAATACCATAACAAATAACAAGTGACCCTTGTGCTCCTACTCACTCTTTCTCTCTTTACACATCAGTGGGTAGCACAATAGTGCAGTGAGAACTTCACCACAACAGTGCTGAGAGCTTCAACATGAATTCTGAACCCTTCTTCAAAATCCAAATTGCCTACATTCCTAATTCATGTATCTTTTAAAATCCTTCCTCTGTCTGTTTTAAACCCTTCTACTTAAATGGACTGAACTTCAGAAATGGGTTATTTCCTTGCCCTTATTGATATTTATACCTCTGTCAATTATTTGCAATTCTTAGTTTTAAACCATCAATGATTTTGTATCATCTTTCCAGATGACAGATAGCAGTGCTCAACACCATTCTTACTACAACTCCCTGCAGTGGCTTTTTGTCTAGAATCTGGGATAGAGGAAGTACATTTTGGCTGTGCTGGGCTGCTTCTTACTCTCCAAAGTTTATATCCCACTTCAAATACTCTCAGCTGGACCTGACAGTCTCTGTCTTAAACATGACTTTTGGTAGGTCATGCGCTGTCACAGACCTGTGATTCCGGACGGTTTTCTGTCTCAGTCCATGAAATTCCAACTTGACAGTCTTCAAGGCAAGATACAAAGCTCATCTCTCCTCAGATTTTACATGAACGCTGATATAACATTCAGAATAGATCAGAAAATGAAGTAATTATAGTTCTAATGATTCTACTTTTCTGTCCATGCCTGCTTGTGTATAGCAGCTTATTTGGGACAAAAATTTGTACCCTAAAAATTTTGACGGTGTAAATTCAGCCAGTCATAAATCATTTTCTAATACATTTTCAACACTTTTTCTTTATTTTTGTCCACTAGTTTAGTTAACAAATTTCTTCTTAATTGTTCAACATGGCTTAATTTGCATTGTAAAGATGTTCAGAACACATTCAGGAAGTTAAAGGGCTGCATGAAGTCTGAAATTTGGAGGTAGTTTAAATCCTTATAGTTGTTAGTGATATTTACCAATAGCTCACAGGAACAAGACAGAGTCACTACCAGGGCTAGCAGTCTTGTTGGTAACTTTTCCTGGTAAAATATGAACAGACTGGAAGACTATGAGGTTATAATACATACATATTTCCTGGGTATTTATGTATAGAAATAAAATACTTCAGCAATGGGAAGCCTTCATTGCCTCTGCCTCTGAACAAAAATGTACAGCTTTCCTTCCCATTAATTTAAAGTCCCATAATGACTTTATGGTAACCGTGAGTCTATTGTAGCTGACTCCTGAAAGCACCACAGTATGGAAGTTTTGCCAATATTAAATTCTTGTAATTCTGCCTGATAAAAAATGCAGAAGCAAGTGATAAAATTAGTCAAGATATTCTAAGACTTTTAACTGACTAATGAAAGGAAATATTAATGATGCTATCACACAAAAAGGTAAAATCACTTTGAGAAAATCCATAGTCACAGCCATTACTATTTTGCCTGTGCAGCATCAGTTACCTTAATTTCACAGAACTCTATTCCAAGGCTGCCTTTAAAATCAACCACAATTATAACAAAGAAAATAATCTTAAAAGTCCGGAGAAGTGAAAAAAGGACAAACGAATTCTGCAGTCAGAGAAAATGATCAATATTGAAGCCAGCAATGACTTTCTCTGTTTGTGTTCTGGAGAATTTATTTATATCCGGAATAAAACTATAGGAGAGATATATATATATATATGTGCAGTGTGGTGTAGAAATTCTATATAACCTATAGAATAGAAGAGCATAAGAAAGAAATCTGGTTTTTATATATGTATATACACTTGATTCTTCTGCCTTGCAAATAGATAAAAAGTAATTGGACTCTCATATTTTATAATATTGAAAGAGATATCAAAATTTTCAGAAGAATTTAGAAATATCCAACAATTTAGAAATTTATGAACAATCTAGAAATCAACTTACACATACGATGGAATAAAGGCTAGATAAGCAAATAAAGCAGAGCTGTATTTTAACTCTGATTTCAATTAATATTACAATTAAAAGACTTACTTGCCAGTTTTAATAAAAATATGAGTAAACCACAACATCACAACATTCCAGAGGTTTCTGTGTTGCTATTCTGTGTGTATCCACATTTATAACGTTCAAGACTTAATATGGAAAAATTATTGATTTGAAACATCCAATCCAAACTTCAAATTTGAAGACACACTTTTTAGCAGACCTTCTAAATGGGAGTTGCTATAATGCTGTAACTTTTTATTTCTTGAGTAACACGGTTGTGGGAGGGGAAAAAAATGACACTCCCAGTCTGCATTTATTATGGCATCTGCATTATCACACCCCTGCATGGAATTCTTCCCAGTTGCAACTCCATCTGCTATTAACGAGCAAAGGTTTTTTTAAAAGCTAGAAAATCCCTAAGGGCTTTACATTTTTCCCTGCGTTTACTTCTGAACAAAGGCATATTTAAGCACTTCTGGAAGAGTGAATTGGCATTAACAGGCGACATTTAAGTGGGTACATAAGAGATTGACGTCTTTCTGCAACAGACTTTTGACTAGAAATCAGCACAAATAGAAAAAGCTCTTCATCTTTTTTGAAACTACAAAAGCCACAAATGGTTTTAGTTGTGCTGTGTATCACAAGGTCGCTCGTAATGATACTGAGATCTGTATTTACTGACTGTGTTGTTTCTCCAACGAGTTGGCCAGCACTCCAGTAAGAGTTCCACAACAATAAAGACCTTTTCCCCAGGCCCACACTGGCGGATGGCAGCGCCGAGGCTCTGCTCTCCTGGCATGTGCTGAGCACGCTTTAGAATGTCAGTGGGAGTTCTGCCTACATGTGGAGAGGAGGCTATAGGAGGTGACATTTGCCATGTGGCTCGGAGATGAAAATTTTGCCCTAAGATAGTTCCTTCAGTAAGTTGTGGGGCTTTTTCACCACCACAGCAGTCATTTTTGTTTTAACAGAAAACAAACCTTTAAGTCAAAGAATACTGTTAGCTGTAAGATTGTTCGTTACATTTTATTCTGCTGAAATATCATTAACATAAAACATTGGGTGAACAAAAACTGGTGGTGATAGTACTAATTTATGCAAGAGCCCCACTACCTTTTTTACCATTTTTTTTCCCCCCTCCCCTGATCTGGGCTTCTGTTGCACTGCACCCAGTTAAACACCTTAGACTCCAAATGATGACATTCCACTTTCACAGCTATCTGTGTAGCTGACGTTACTAACTCTGTGATAATGGATTGACTACTGTGGACTGGGAGAGTGTTGTTAAATCTCCAGAATCCTGTGCAAGAGGTAACAGCAACCTATAAGTATGCAGCTTAGGAAAATAGAATTTGCATATAAAATGACCAATAGGAGAAGAACTTACTGTTTCCACCGAGTTTCAGGCCAGTTTATGCTTCCAAAGTAGTCTCAGCAAAGAAATCTCAGCTTTCCTATTTTCCTGTTCATACAAGGATGAACCAAGTGTTTCCCTATGTAAAATTAGACTTTCTCTAACATGATGAGGGTTTTTTTCTGGTTTGGTTTTTTTTTTTTCTGTGTTTGTTTTTCCTTGCTGTCAGCTTGGTAGCCACAAAGGAAACGGACAGTGCGAGATCCCGCAGCATGCCAATGTCACCATCTGATTTCCTGGATAAGCTGATGGGAAGGATGTCAGGCTACGATGCAAGGATCAGACCAAATTTCAAAGGTAATTTCAAACCTAAACTTTAAGGGTTTTTTCAGTTGTTTGGTTTTTGGGTTGGTGTTTTTTTTTTTTTTTTTTCCTGAAATATTTCTTAATGGATTCAAATTCCCACCTTGGATGACTCACTGAAGCTCTCCAGAATGCAAGTTCTGTGAAAATGAGGCGAAATCCTGATACCTGCCTGATTCTAACCAAAAGGAAGAGCGTGTTAATGATGTGACCATCAGAGTCAAATGCAAGACAGCGTATCTTAGTGACCAAATCTGTCATCGAATTAGATTCCTCACTCCTGTGCCCCTGTTTTGCTTTGAGGCAGCAAAAGGGACACCCTTTCCTCGTTCCGTTCCCTGTCCTCAGTTCTCCACTGAAACTGCAGGTTCTCAAAGCTGGGAATAGTCTCTTTTACGTCTCTTTATCGTAAAGGAGATTCAAAGATTGGAAATCCAAACCTTGCAAACGCAACAAGTATGTCTCCCGAGTCTTAACACAAACCATGTGATCCAGACTCGGGCTAAAATTGAATGAATTTCATATACAAACTATGTTATTATATAAACTTCCTAATTATTGTACAAACAAATACCACCCATTCTTCTTTTTGCAGTCTGGGAAGTTCAGGCAAATTTGATTATTCTTTTTTTAGTATGCAAATCCCAATACCAGAGTGGAACTATATTTAACTCTATTTCTGCATCTTTAAATCAAGTTATCAGTCTTTAAAGTTTCCAGAATATAACTATTTTTTTTAAAGAATAATCCCATTGTGATTTAGAATGACATTTTTCTTACTGCTGCCTCCTCCTATGTCTTTCTTCTTGAGTCCAAGAGATTCCCTTCACTACCATTTCACTAAAAGTCTGGTTTGACTCCTTGTTTACTCTAAAAATTTTCCTCCAAGCAGACAGCCCTTCCTCCTCCAAGTCATCTGCCACTGCATTTCCATCTTAATTATTATTCAGCACTACATTTTATAATTTTTTGACATCTCCAGGGCCCAGAACTTAAGTGATTATGACTCTAAAGCCATTTGTATTTGCTGGATTTGCCATAACTTGCCCAGACTGATTCACAAACACCAAATAAGTCATTTATCAAATTATTTGCCATCAGTAAGCCATAAACAGTTGGTGCTGAATATATAAACTCACTACCCAGGATTTACTGCAGCTGGAAATGCTTTGCTTTTAATAGGTTCGTGGTGCTGATGCTTCTCAGAAAATTATAAACGTGCACTGGAAATTCAGTTGCATCCCTAAAAGATTTACAGCAGTGATCAATATCCCTGATGATCACACAGAATAAGTCCCTTGGACTTTCCTCGCTAGAAGTACTTTGAAGAATGCTCCAGTGCCTGGCTTCCTGGAGGGTTAACGTATCAAACAGTATTTGCAAAATAATGCAAAATGTTGTATTTCTAAAATTACTTTCTTAGACGAATGGTAGCTCTTAAATTATTTTTGCTCCTTATTAAAGTTGCCTTGAGGTATTTGCAGGCAGTAGCATGCAAACCACAGGTTCAACGTAAGGCAAAGCTGTGCTGGGCAGAAGATGACCTCAGGCAAAGTGTAAGCACTGCAGTTTTTCTCCTTCCTTCTTTGGGTCTCCTGAAGTCCTACAGAAAAGTGCTTAAAAATAAGGATTTTACAGCTTAGCAGTTGAATTGGGGGATTGGATTTTGGAGTTTGTCATGGACATGGTGTAATTGCAATCTTCTACGGGGCTACAGTGAAGAACAGGCAGATGGTTTAGAGATTACTAATGCAACACAGTACTCCTTGAACATATAATTCAAAAGACTTAGAGCTTTGTTTTGTAACTATTGAAATTTTAAAGAGACAAAACCTAATTTGACATTGTTCTTTCTCAAAAAGTGCACATTCTAAATCTTCTAGACAGCTATGCAGTTTGAACAAACCTGCCCAGAATGATTCAGATCTATCACTCAGAATAAGAATCTCCTTAAATGACTTTGCCACTTTCTGGCTATTTTTATTAGTCCTAGTGCTGGCACTTAGTGCCCTTTTGAGATTTTAATCTGGCAACAGTTTTAAAGAAACAGAACAAGAACTGATAAGAGAACTCAGACGATCATTTTAAGTCATCTGTACTTCCAATAAAGTTCCTACAGAGACAGCATTTTTAGCTACCATCTTGACCATAACTAATGCTGGTCAGTAACATATAATTATGTATTTCATACACAAAATTCCACATCCAAAAGCAGAGCACTTGTGTCTGTTCTTGTTCAACAAAAAATAATAGAGAAGGCTGTTGGCGTTTATTTACCTATGGAATACAAAAGGAAGTTACTTACTCTTGTAAAATCATTATTCCACTTGCACAATACTCTTATTTCCATTACCTCAGACCTACAGCAAGGTCTTCCTCCAACTCAGCTGTTCTACACGCCAGATTATCTCTGTTCCTGGGAAGTAAATGGCAATAAAATCTTCACGTTTTGGAATAATTAAAAATACCAGGTTTGGTTTGCTTTGAATTTGGTGACTCTTTTATTGATTTTATTGCCATGTGACATAATGAGAAATGGAAGAAAATAATTAATTCCTTTTGATCTTTATAGATTTTTATAGTTATATCCCACTGCCTACTATATCTCTTTTCCAACGTGAAGAGGCCCGTTCTACTTATGTACTTATGCTGGGTTTGTGAATTTGCAGCCCGTTCTTCACTTCTTGATATCTCTTTTCTCCCTAACATATACTCTTGAGGCTCACAGAGAAGCAATTTTGAAGTATTCAAGATGGAAGTTCATGATCTCCTCTTCTGATAATTTGGCTTTTTTGGGTTTTTTTGGTTTGTTTTGTTTTTTAACATATTTCTTTGCACTCTCCTATCTTTACTGTTTACAGAGCATGCTTCCAGAGAACTGTCCATAATCTAGCCTCTCCTTCCTGTGGGGAAATATTTAATTTGGGGTCAGTAAGAATGCATAAAAAGGATTATTTGGCATTTGATTGACACTGATTTTCATCAAATATTTTATTGATTGACACCTCAGTGTTTTGTGATTTTTCTGCACCTCTGTACAGTCAGCTTTATGAACAACCACTCTAAAAAAAATGTTATACCAGAAGCCAAATTATATTGCCAGATCTTCTCTTCTAGGTCATTACTATTGAACTACAAAGATTCAGTGCAGATCCATGGTGGATCTCACCAGCAATCACCTTGCACTTTGAAAAGGGACTATTTATTCCTAACATTAAATAACTTTAAAGCAAAAGACCTGTTAAAGGACTCTATCTCCCTTCATCAAAACTAATACCCTTAAAAAGCCTTTGACAAAATATCATGTTAAAAAACACAAATAAACTGTTTTAATTAATTATATATTACAATGAAAACTAGTATTGATGTTAATTAGATTGCCTTTGTCCACATGCTCATCAGCTCTTTCAGAGAGCTTCAGTAGATCTAGGAGATGTTACTTCAGCAAAAAGAATATTATCCATATCCTTTAGTCATACCAGCTCTCATCATTTCTACCAGTCTGGCTGGTACAGAGGTAAGGTTTACAGGAATAAAGTTCATTGTCAGTGTCATCCACCATCATACCTGCAGTCTGGTTGGCTTTCTTAATTCAAGTTATGCTTTCTGGAGACAGTACACATTCCCCCTGATAAAAAAGGCTGTCATGGGTGAGAGCTGACTCACAGAGATTCAGATTTCCACAATTTAGCAAAAATTTTTGTAATGTCTGGCTTGATATCACCTCAGCCTGTCAGTTTGTTTCTGTTCACTTAGTCTGAAATGTCTTCTACAGTCCTCATACAAATCTTCCATCAGAGCAGCTCCAGTGTTTGACAGAGGCAGCGACTGGAGACAAATGCTGCAACAAAGACTTCATTTAGTTTTTTTCTGCTCTGACCTTCACTTTCATGGATACTTTTATCTCTTAATCATCTTCCCTTGACTTCACCTTTCAGATCTTGGCAGCATGCTATTTTTAACGCCTTGCAGATAGTTGTCATCATTAGCTTTTCTGTCTCTAGTGAGTTTAAGCTCTTTTCTCCCCCCGGTCTTTAATCTATGTTCAACTTGCCCGAGTTCCTGTGTTTGAATATGACTCCCAGTTTTTAACAGCTTCCTTTAGGCTTCTTTTTGACCATGTTTTGGGAAGTTCATTTCCATTCTCGACACAGTAATGGCTAAACCATATGCAAGCTGCTTTTAGCTTCTCCTTTTGAGCTCTCTACTACTCACTGCTAACCATTTTTGCAATGCTACTTTTGAAACGAAGCATCAGTCTTGGAGTGACACAGAGCTTTTTCTTTATAAAAGCAACGACATCTGTTGATACAGCAAACGTAAAGCATAGTGCAATTTTAAACAAGATTGTATCATGCCAAATTTGAAGTGATGACAAGTATTACAACATGAAAGTGTGTGAAAGCAAAGCTGCCTTGCAAACAAATTACCTAACACAGCCAGGAAGTACAATTTTCTCCCCAAAAGTTTTTAGAGACTCTGCCTTTGTCGGTCTCCCTGGCCTTTTATTTCTTCCTTGATCCCTTTCAGGAGTTGTCAATGTCAAGTTTTTACTGAATTCAAAGAAATATCAGATATGCTCAACAGCTCTAAATAATTAACCAAGCATAAAAGTGCAAATGGTGTCAAAGTGACTGCAGAGTGACACCTCCATACCTGAGAATTCCTCTCCATGTGCAGAATCTTGTGTGTCACAAGGACTGAAGCACGTGTACTGAAGTTTTGTTGCAATTGCCATGCAGTTCTTCAAAACAATTATTGCCTTGAGGAAATAGCTGGATGTTCCAGGTCGTCTCCTGTTGGCAGAAGGTTTTATGGATGTTCTGATTCTTCAAGTTTTTACTATCAGATTCGTTGGTCACATTAAATTTTGTTGGTTGTAAACCACCAGCAGCAGCAGAGCAGGTTCTGACTTCAGCAGCCCTTAAAAAAAAAAAAAAAAAAGAAATATTACATAAGGGTTCATAAGACCAGTCCTTGAATTCCAGCTCTAGATCTTTGTTATTAGCAACTGCTTACATCTGCAAAAGGAAACCAGGTTCTCCAATGCTGAACTGGGTCATCGATATAAGAGTATCAAGGTGCAGGAGGGTGACAGAAAAACTTTGTGATGGAATCACCTTGTTTCTGCTGTACACAGACTGAACTGATAAGAAATACTGGAGAAATGAGCAGGCTCCAGCGTAATGCCATTTTTACAGAGACTTTCAGAGAAATGATTTAAAACCTTTTCCCTGAAGATTCATTGTTCTGTTATCTACTGGCTGCTCTGCCACTACTGATGCTTCACAAATGCAAGATAAGGCAGAACAACAGTTGACTGAAGACCCATGGTAACAGAAAATGCAGTTTAAATGGATTCTTAACCATTTTGTGGACTTACAAGAAAAGAGAATAGAATCTAAGTCATTCTTTCTTATCCACATTTTTTTCTGTAAAGAGTAGAGATAAGAGCAGCAATAATATATTTCTGTTACCAGATAACATTAAAAGTAGCAGCTACCTTGAGTGAAAAAGGTCACTTTCCCCCCTAATTGCTGTAAAAAGTGACATACATGGCTTATTGAAATGCAAATTAAAGTATTTTACTATATATTTCAAATGGGGTCTAGATTTTCTTGCAAAGAATCTTCTCTGCAAGTTTATAATGAACTTTCTTTTTTATTTCTTGTTAGAACTAGCCTGTCAAGTAGTGTACCTTTGAGAAAAATCAAAAGGAAAATTATTAGAAACCATTCCATTTAATTTTGCAGTAAATAGGACAAAACAGTGCTCTGCTCACAACTTAAGTCCACAAACGCTGTTTCATAATGGTTTATATTTTATAGCCACTCAAACAATGATGCTGGAACTGGTGTTTTTTCTCTTTTTCAGGCCCTCCAGTTAATGTCACATGCAACATATTTATCAACAGCTTTGGATCCATTGCAGAGACAACCATGGTAAGATATTTTACCCCAGACAAAGTGTTTAAAGTTCAAGTTAAATGCATTCAATGAGCTCAAAAGCCAGTGAGGGCTTCTCTTCACCTGGAACTAAGTGAAGGAAATCCCCTTCTGAGAACAGACAGTGAGAACATTTAATTTGGCAATTGATTTTTTTCTAACAGAAAATCTATCTTTAAACCATCAAATACACAAGTAAAAGTAAAGCCAAGGGTTGGGGGTTTTCTTTTCCCATAAGTTTTATCCTACAGTTGTAATGAACTCACTATTTTCAGTTCGTTTCTACAGCGTTCCACCTTTCTATCTTCAAAAATGTCACTTCATTATGTTGCTTTGTTAATAATATTTTATAATTTCATTATATACAGTGCACATGGGGATACTTAATTTTAAAAGTCTATGTTTCATAGAGCTATTGCACAGAGATAATAGAATATTTCATTATGAATTCTAAGAGTGGGATAAATATAAGGGGATGGCACACTTTTTGTATATAATATTTACTTATAATAAACGTCTATTAAAGAAAGACAGAAATCGGAGTACAAAAAGACTAGAGATTTTAAGGAAATAAGGAGAACAAGAGGTCAAAGTCTAAAGATAGTAAAACTAAATATTGAACTGTGAAGCGATAAAAATAACTTGGATAATCCTTCTTCACAAGTGACACATATCTGCTAATAATTTGGAGCACAGATTTACTGAAATTTGGTGGGAGAGGAGATACAGTCATTGTTTCTCCATAAAAGTGCATCACATGTTTCTAAGAAAGGCAAATGAACACCCTGAAAACAGTTACACAGTAATTTGGAGACAGAGAGTGTTAAAATATAGAGAGATGAAAGAAGATCTGTGGGAGTTTGCAAGATCCGTACATAATAAATCCTTTGAAATCCCAACAATTTCAGGGGTCAGGATACATACTTGGAAAGACAGACCACAGAATAAAAATAATTGGTATAACAGAAAAAAAATGACAAGAAGATAAAGGAATAATACAAAGCAAAAGCCATCCTTCTGAATTACCAGTAAGAGAAAAAATGAGATCTTTGAATGTAGCCAAGGACCTGTAGTTAGGAAATCAATAACATAAAGTCAAATATTTATGCCCCCTATATCCAAAGTTATGTTCACTGCTGCCTGATCTTTACTTGCCTTGGAACATGGGGGTAGATGCTGCTCAGAGAGGCAGATGATTTTATTTTTTTTTCAGGTAGAAAATCACTTTAATTTGCATTTGGATGACTTGCCAGATTGCAAATCCCAAACAGATTGGCATGGCATCCAGGAAGATTTATTCAGGTTCAATCAGAGGATTAAGCAATGCCCACATGATTAGAACAGTGCTCCACTGCTACTTTTTAATGGCTGAGTGAGTGAAAATGGTGCAAATGACCACAGGGTCGTTAAAGTGTAAAGATGCAGCAGTGAGACCCTTATAAAAAGGATATTCAGAAAACTGAAGTTGCTACCACTTAAAAGGAAAATGTCCTGAATTTGAGAAGAGGATGTCTGAGTTGACATCTTAAATGTATTTTCTCTCCAAAAAAAAATGAGAATTATAAATGATTCCTTTCAGTACAACTTAGTACAACACTTCTATCTTATAATGAAATTACATTCTGCTCTGTGTTGCCTTGAAAGCTAATTAGAACAGTCGAAATAGTCTACAGCCTGATCTGTAACAAATAGCTCTGGGGTAACAGGTTATAGAAAAAATGAGATGGCTCACCCCCCATCAACTGAGCAGGTCACTTTGTCCTTGAAGGTCATCAGGTTTGTGAAGTACAGCTTGCCCTCGGTGAATCCATGCCGGCTTTTCCCAGTCACATACTTCATTTGACTTGTGATACCTCCCAGGATCATTCATTCCATAACTTTCCCGGGGACTGAACTAAGACTGATGGGCCTATGGTTTCCTGGATCCTCCTTTAACACCTTCTTGTAGATAGGGGTGACATAAGATCTCCCCTGGAGATGAACCCTCTGATCTTGACCTTTGGTGGGGCTCACACAATCTCTGTAGTTTACTTCTATAAATTCAAGGTTCTCCTTAACATAAAGCATGGCTCTGCTTCCCTGCCTATCTTTAAGAAACAACCTACAGCCATCCATCGTGATCCACTAGTCATGTGAGTTGTCCCACCATGTTTCAGTTACCCTATGATACCATAACTTTGTGACTATCAATTCTATACATTCAATATATATATATATCAATTCTATACGTTCTATACAACTGGACAATTCAGCACAACCTTGACCCTAGGACAAAAGCTGCCTTCATGATGCTGGTGTTCTGTTTATAATGTATGCACTGGTACAATTCAAAACAGACTTTTTCCTTATGGTCAGCAGCTGTTGACCTCTCAGAGACTCAAATGTTCTTTGCAGAAGGAAAAAAAGCTTTTGTGCAGATAGGACTTTCAACTGTGTATTTTATTACCTTTAATTTTCCCCATCACTGAAGATGAACCTTTTCTGAGAAACATGAACACCTTTATATCTTAAAATTACAATCAAACCCATCTTGCATTACTTTACAAACTTATTTTTTGCATTATTGCACAGCAGTAAATTCCCTGTGGTTCAGTTTTTTACCAATTTTATGTATTACAGACCTTAAATTCTGGATAAAAACTAGTTTTCCAACAACATTAAGAAAGTAACAACTGCAAAATAAAACCTGGTCACTAAGTGAGACCCTGGAGTCTCGCTGGTATTTAAAACTCCCAGCTGAATAATGGCATATGCATAAAATTATTAAAATAGCCTCAGCACATCAAGCCACATCCTTCACTTTCTTTTCAATCGGTCTTGGCACTCTCGGTCTCCCTTCTCCCTGTCTCCGTCTGGTTTTCTTCCATGACCAAGATCTTTGAGCTCCCTCTGCTGCCCCCGTTTATGTATAACGCAGTAAACACTCCCAGGGGGAATAAAAAAAAAAAATATTAAAAAAATGCCAAGGTCGGCTGCAAAATAGCCCTGTGCCAGCTTTCCATTACTGGGCTTTAAATTTCTTGGTAGGGAAGAGGAGTCAGCAGGAATCAGCTTTTGAGCAAGCAGATTCTCTTAAACTTAAGAAGTTCCTTAATTTAGTTTAGGGCTTGTTAACTCCATGGATTGGGTCTTTCTTTCTGTTTTCTTCTTATTATTTTTTTTTACATTTCTTTCAACTTCTTTAGAGCATGGATTACAGTTACTCCATATGCTCTTTCTTTGTCTCTAAGATCAGACGGTTCATAGTGGAGAAAAACACCTCTTGCTCTGATTCTAGTTAAACCTACGTCATTTTACATGATCACATGAGGAACTTAATTTATGTCATGTATGCTCTGAGGAGGCAGAAAAACCACATAATTTAAAAATCCCTTAAACAAGCTTCCATCATCAGCACGACTTAGGGCCCAGCCTTGCCAGTATTTCTATGTTATTGAGCAGAACAGTAGCACCAGACCTGGACAGGTCTCGACAATATTCACAAAGTGAGGATTTCACACTCATTTCTCTAAAGTGAAACTCTTATTCCTTCACCCCTATGCAGGAAAACCCAGGTCCAGTCTTTCATTTTTTACATGTTGCTACTACTCCTTTATTCACCTCAGGATTTAGAAATCTTAAATAATAGCAGGAGATCAAAAAAACAGAGAAGCCCAGAATAAAATTACTATGTCACTACATGAAATTACCATAATTAACATAAATGACCAGCACACACAAAATCTCTCATTAGGCACCACCAGAAGCCTACAGTGTCTTCTGTTCTGACTTGTCAGTCCTGGGAGAGGTGTCAAACAACTATCTGTCCCAATTTCAGCTGTACCTAATCCTGTGAATATTTTAGAGCACAACACCAGAGGCTGTTTCACAAGCCTAGGGAAGAGGCAGTGGTGCTAGTCCTACACTTGTGTGCTGGGTGATGTTTGCTTACATTAAGGGAAATCTAGATACAAATGGGTTTTCCTCATTTGAAGAGCACACTAAATCTAGGACTGCAGTTGTCTGCAGTACTCTAAACCTAGATTTAACTGTTCTATTTTATCTAAAACAGATCAATATTTACTAGGATAGGTGTTAGAATCAGGTCTTTCAGACATGCTATAGGAAATAGTTTTCTCATTCTCTCTGGTCCATTTTAACAAACATTCTTAAAGATTTTAGAAAACGCTTTGTACAATATAGAAAATTGAAGAGCTCAGCTTAAATACACTAGATTTTCCATTTCCCTGTAGACACATATTGCAATTTTTAGGAAGAGAGGGTGTGAAGGGACCTCCTACATCATCAGTGCCAGCCCTTGCTATTGCAGACAATTTTGCTTTATAGTCCTACCCATCACCTGTTCTAACTCAAATGGTTTCTTATGAAAGGCTCTTCCAGAATCTTTCTCTCTTCATTCCAAGGGAGACTTAGCCTTAAGCCAAATTTGTACATCCTGTGTTTACCTACACCCACCTGATCTTGTTCTAGAAAAGCTGGAGAAGAGTCCACACCTCTTATTCCCTCTTCCCTATACTTGCTTCCATTGAGTCTTCTTTCTCCGATTGCTTTATTTCCCTCAGAGGAAAAGCCATGCCTTGGACAGCACTGCACTATGAAAGCCTATGGCGTTACTCCCATCCCTTCCAGCAAGTTATTTCTTACTCTTCCAGATTTATATTAGTCTTCTCAATCTGTTTGAATAGCAACTCTCTGGCTGTTACTAAAAGTCTACATCCTGCTGCAGAAATTACAGCGTTACCCAGAAAAAGCTGTGAAGATAACTGATTTGCAAGCTGAGATCTGCTCAGTCACTATTATAGAAAATCTGAGGATCTGTGAAAATCAGATTGTGACATCACTGCATAACTCTGTTCACATTTTATGAGGTGTGCTCTTTATAAATTTTCATATTTTGTTTGCAATGGTACACGAAGATGAATTCCATTAAGGTTATGTCACATACATGATGTTTCTTTAATTTATAGGGACACAGACACCAAAGTAAAGATGTTATTAAAAAAAAAATATCGAAAGACTAGGCCAAAAGAAATAACTTTTCAAATATCTTTAGTGTATCTGCCTCATGATGCGTATTTAAGCAACAGAAATTAATCTCATCATGATATATGGGGATTTTGTCCTTAACTCCTATTAGTGTTATTGGGAGTTAAGTCTGTAAATCCCCACCTATCTCTGGAACAATGTGGCCTTTCTCTCACATTTTTACATGAACCTGCAATTTCCTAACACATAGTTTACAGAAACAAAAGCTACAGTCAGTTTTAGAATAATAAGTATGTCTAATAATTATGTGCTGGAAAGTTTTTCCAATTTTCTNATTTTTTCATCACTTCACATGAAGCATTGACTTTGAACTTCTTTCCTTGAATAACTTTGAGTTGTTCTGGCACCATTTAAAATTTCAGTTCTGCGCTCATGTCTTCACTCTGTGCTGCATCCTCAGCACTTCACACACACCGGGTGGGCGTTTTTAATTACAATAGCCAAAGCAATCACTCAGTGTGAAAGAGCCGTGCGCTCAGATTTTTTTAGACTTCATACCCGTACGGCAAAGGCATAGCCTAAGTCATATCCAAAACAGTTGACACCATTTCAGAACACTTTAAAATTAAACAGTGAAATTATACAATCAGAAGACCTTGTAAGAATCTGTTTTTTGTGTAGCCTTTTTCCTTTTCCAAGGGGAAATCACAGCACGCTATCAAACATGGTCACTAACAGCTGGTAGAACAAGTAGCTTTATGAGACTGTGATTTAGGGTTTAATTTTCTTTAAATTGCTGATTCCATCACAGCAAGGTGTGGGCCAATAGGTGTTTTTACTGGCATGCCCTTCCCTGTGTCATTACTGGCATTCTAATGATGGTGCCAGATCTCTTTTCTTTTAGAATCATAGATTCTATGATTCTAATATAATGATGATGCCAGATCTCTTTTTTCCCCCCCTAAATCCTTCCAGATTGTAATAGCTATTCACACAATAGTAATACCATTGGTTTCTTCAACAGCACAAAATATGACTTCAGAGTCTGTCTCAGTCACCACCTCAGCAGCCTCAGTCATCTCCTGCAGCACCAAAACTGGGTTCTGCACCTTCTCTCACTCCCAAGCCGGTTTCTTTGTGCCTGCAGGCATTTAATCATCGCACCCAGGAGGCACCATCTGCATCCCCAGGCAGGTGTCTCCAGACAGGGATCTACAGATTGTCACCTCCTGGCAAGTCTCTACAAGACATGATGAAAGCCTAGGAGCAAATTTAAGCCTATATCTTCTTTTCCCGGGGGTGGGAAGGAAAAAAAAAGAGCTACCTTCTCAAGGCCTGTGACAGATATTGATCAATTTTATCACAATCACAGATACTGAAGGCGAATTAAAAACTGACATATTGAATCACTATCCAAGAAAAAGCATGTATTCACTATTCTTCACCTGCTTTTAGATGATAACACAATACTCTTCCAAAGCACTTCTGAGGAATCTGAATTTATTCCCTTGCTTTAAAAACTAAGCAGTCTTTACATGGCCTGACCTTTCAGTCACCAGATTTCTTTTCCAGTTAATAGATTTCCAAAACATACATGCCTAGGAACATGTGAAAGCTAATTTATTGACATAACGGGATTAGTTAAAGAAGATTTCTAGTCTGCTTTCCGTCTACAAACATTGTGTGCTACAATGTGGGATCTCTCACAATCTTCTTTTTAGTTGCTCTATCTCCTTTAATAAATTCAAAGTGAATGAGGGTTTAGTTACTTGACTCCTAGTGGGATTGAAGGGATAAAGTACTGAAAATTTGATGTTTCTAGTTTCTGTATTAGTTCCATTTTTTCTAATATATTTTTCCTCATTTTTGTGAACATTACAGAAGTGGCTACTCTACAGTTTCAGCAAAAATGAATATATAAAAGGATATAATTCACATGCCTCATATAATGCATATCATATTTAATACATACATAACGCTTTTCAAAGTATATGTCTGTACTTTAGACTACTTAAGTCTTTCATTCATTTTGGATAATTTTACTCTAATTTTTCAATATTTATAGTAGACCTTACAGCGTAAGAAGACTTTTTCCCATCAAACAAGTTAGCAAAACATAGGGAAAACATAGCAGATTTGCACTGGTGACTACTGCTCTGGTATGACTCTAGTATTACAAACCACGATATTTGAGATCTATCAAAATAACGTTGGCTTTTCAGTGAGCAACCTCTACTTCCAGCTCCTTCATCATGGACCTAGTGGAAGCCCATGAACTTGACAGTTCTTCTTGCTCCCTTGTTGCTTGCCTAGACCCACATTCACCGGTTCACAAAGTTAATTTCTTCATGAAGGGAGCGGGTTAGCAGATACTGAATGGAGTTTGTGCTTGGTCGAGTTTTATTTGGCTGCCTAAAGGGCATCCAGTGTTTCTAGAGATGGCCTTAACAATCCCTAGGAATTATGGGGTTATCCAGGCTGGTAGACACATCTCTGAACCAGCAGCCATAAGGCAGAATATCTTAGGGCTTTTCAAACATCCCTAGAGGTCTTCCTGCAGGCAAATCAATTGTTCCCTCTCTCCCCAGTACCAGTATTACAGTTCAAATCCATGTTAACTTTTATGTGTTTCCATGGCATCAGTGTAGAACCTCTCAAACAACATGATTTTCCTGACACTCTCCTTGGTGTGCTTCCTGCCTATCAACAAACGTAAAGACAGCTCATATCAGCTAATTAAGTTTGTTTAAAGTTAGACATATATCCCTTCCCACAACCCATTTTAGCAGGTGTTTAAGCTGCTGGAGTTACACTGTGCTTCTGGACTTGGGCTTTTATTTTACCCTTTTTACCCTATTTTAGATAATGTCATATTTACCCACCAGCATGAGAAACACTGCAGGGAAAGTTAGTGTGGAATTCCCATATCTGTGTTTGAATAATTTCATTATATTTCCCTGGGGAGATGAAACAGAGGATGATTTCAAATACATGGTTTTCAATAAAGATTTGTACTATTTGCCCATTCAGTCGCTCTTTGAAACCAGTCATATTCTAAGTGCTAACACAGAAAATATCTTAATAACAACATGCAATATATAGCGCCAAAAATTCACTTGAACAAATGAACAATCTCAGAAAAACCCAAGTTTTCACTTAGCAAGAAATACATCCTGCTGTTAGAGCAAAAGCCTCTTCAGGGACACATTTGTCTGCAGAAAAATACCCAGAATCTTTTGTCAACTGAGAACATGGCAAAGACAAATGAAGACAGAGGCTTAGTGCATGATGTTTGCTCATGTAATTGTCATGTCCATTTTCATCTAATCCCTTATACTACTGCTTGAAAGTGCAAACATTTTAAAAGCCCCTGAGCTAAAGCTTAAAACAGCAACTACATTGAACAAGTTGCAAAATGTGATTTTAGTGTAATACATTAGGAGTTGGGAACACACAACTGCCGTTAAGAATGGAAGAAGTATAGTCGATCTTCAGTTCATAAATATTCTAGGACATGCAGTAAGAGCTGCGGCAAACATTATTAAACAGTGTGTCAGTACTGTGCTTAATCATTTTTTTTTAAAGTAAACATCCTAGATATTAACTAGCCGTGACTTTTGATATTATAATTATTTTTGAGCACAGAAACTAAAATCCAGCTGTTGCTACTGTGAACAAACCAGAAAAAAACCCACCCATACTACAATTAACTAAACCTGTCCGTATTGTAAGGTTTCCATCCTAAAACCTTTGGAAAATAAGTAGATTTTGTATATGATTGGGCGTTTTGTAGCAGATTTTGAGTGTTTTGTAGTAGAGATGAGGGAGACAGACCAAAAAAATCAAGGACTCCTCACTTAACTTACTAACTAGATTCTTCTTTTAGCTACGGGTTGAATTGCAAAGACCAATAGCTCTGTCCTAAGAAGCATCCTGTAAGTGGCCCCAGACTTTCAGTAAAGGAATGACTGAACTGGAGTAGTGAAAGAGCAGTTCTCACCCTCCCAACCATTACCAGGGATGGTAAATGAGATAATCCTCAACCCAGAAGAAAGATTATGACAGCTGGGAACTACTTGGTGCAA
Organism: Nycticryphes semicollaris; assembly: GCA_013400055.1. NCBI lineage: Eukaryota > Metazoa > Chordata > Aves > Charadriiformes > Rostratulidae > Nycticryphes > Nycticryphes semicollaris. Next base: position 492,633 of record VXBJ01004391.1, on the reverse strand, counting down.
AGTAGTGTATAAACTCTGAATTTTGATTTTGTAAGGGAGCATGAGATGTCTGCACTGACAGATAGCAATTTTGAATTCCTAGTTTCACCTAGTTCTTTGCCAAGTAAGTAATAGCTCTATGGACTTCAATATGAGTATTCCTGGGCAGTTGTTGGAGTCGAATTCTGCAAAGGAATTAGGCAAAATTTAAACAAAACTTGAATAAAACTATTCACGGGACATCCACCTGGCTACCTAGTGGTTCAGAAGCATAAGGAAAACAAATAAAACCAAACAAAAACCCAAACTAAACAAACAAAACCCCCAGAAATATTAAAAATATTAATGAACATCTTAAAGTCTGCTTTTATACGTCTACAGACAAAGAAAGAGAGTGCTTTTCATCCAAAATCCATCCACAATTTTTTTTTTCTGAATAGCTCAACACAATTTCCTAAAGCTTTCTGAGATGAGAGGCAAGTTACTCCTCACCCAAATCCCCAACCCATCTGGCCTGTGCTACTTAACGGAGGGGGTAAGAGAAACCACCATTTCCAAACCAATCTGGGATTAGAGCTTTTAGCCAGGAACCAAACCAGCTCTTCCTCAGCCCGCAAGGGCTCAACTCTAGATCCTAATCGCCAACAAAGCTTGAGCCAACTAACTTGAGGCAGGACTAGACAGGAAAGTTTTCCATGTCTTCGTGAGTGGAGCTGTGTACTTGCTCTTAACACAACAAAATTGCCAGAGTCACAGGATTAAAATGCAAAATTGCAAGAGGAAAGTTTTCTCCTAAGGCCCATCAATGAAGGCATTCCTTTATGACGGAGGAATCCTTCAGAAAATTCATAAAGTTCTTCTTACCGTGGGACCACAGTTACTCCCAGCCTCTCTAAGGGTTCTGCAATTCCAGAGGGAGAACCATAAAATCATCCTCAGTTTTACCCACTGCCAAGATCACTTCTGGAGAGAGAGAGCTTCCACCTGTGGAATTATGCAGGCACAGATCATCAGGAAGGATTTGGTGAGTCAGACAGTCTTTACTGTAATCAAGAGCGTGTCTTCATGGCTTCTTGTAAGAAATGCCCTACAGCGATTCAGCACAGAAAAGCATGTTCTTAGGGATGTTTGGCATCAGTCAAACCTTGTTCCTCTGACACAGATTTGAGGTGTCAATTAAAGTTAAGTACTCAGCGATCAATTTAAATCACAGTTAATTTCTCTTCAGCTGCTATGGTAAATCTCTGACAGACTAATGAGTTACAGTTAATGGTGGAGCATGGAGTCTGTTGCAAATTTTTTTCCACTCATTAACTGAGCTGCCATACAGCATAGATATATGTACCATCTGTGCTGCAGTTCAGACCTGTAATAATACAAAGATGTAATAAAAAATAAGGATAAGTCCCCTTATTTGCATTAACAAATCATATCAGTGAAAAGATCACCACTGTTTATTAGCACGATAAGCCAAAGAATGAGACTTTTCAGTCCAGCCTAAATTTATTGATAATTAAGGGTGTTCTTGTCCTTAGATTTAAAATGTTTTCTCCCTCTAGTATTTATCCTTCGATATATTTACGGATTGCAAACAAGTCATTATACAAGTCCTTTGCATTACCAGTTTAAAGAAATCAAAATTTTCCTGTCTACTCCCACAGAACTGGCTGCCCTGTCCAGTTCTAGATCATACTTTTCCAGACCTCCTTCTATAAGGCCCCTTTCTGAACATGCATGACTACAGATGAGGCCTCACCATAAATTATCTCAGTAATGGTGGCATTCCAAAAATTAAACACAAGGAAATACAGAGGAATCCATCAGATTACACAACTTTATTTACATTTCTCAAATATCAGTGTCAATTTCAAGGGTCTTCTCCTACTTTGATTTTGCAATGTCATTGGTAACTTGCACAGACAGTGATTTACCACTTTGAGGGGCTTACTCAAATTTAAATACTTGAGTGTTTATAGAGCAAAGGCATATCCAAACCATTTAGCTGAACAGCTTTTGGTCCAGTCTGAAGTTTTTAGATATGTAAAGGAAAACTAAGGAAATTCCATCAATATACCCAAAGCAATCGGGTTACCTAAAGTGTAGCCACAGGGGTAGTGGAGCCAGTGCAGACCCATAGAGAGATCTCATTCCACAGGACCAGGATCCAGCAGTCATTCCAAGGATGGCTGAGGTTACAGAAGTGGCTCTGGAAGCCACCACAACTTAAATGATGATTTCTCTCTCCCCTTGAGGAACCTCCTCAGCACAGAGTTAGGAGTCACCCCTCCAGGCAAGTAACACATGACAAGAGTAATCCTCTCATAGGAAAACAAATCAATGCTGGCAGTTTAATTCTGGTCTCTGGGTTTGTATCAAACGACCCGACTTGTTTAAAGCAGCTAAGCCTTGTACTCACACATTGTGACCATGAACACAGACGATGAATGCCTGTCCTTCATACAACAGCATCTGAATAGATCTTTCTGTATCTCTTTTCATATATTAGGGTTTTTTTTTTTAGCAAGTAACAAGAGCCAATTTAAGTCAGACTTTTCAGAAGATAGAACAATGAAAATTAGCTTCAATTGCTTCAATGAAATATTTAACTCGGCTTTTTTTCATCTTAGAAATTGGAAACAATATAAACCAATAAGCTTTAAGCAAACTGACATAAAGAACAGCTTAATGTAACCCAGAACAGCCTCAATCTGCGCCAGGGGAGGTTTAGATTGGATATTAGGAAAAAAACTTCTTCAACAAAAGGGTAATCAAACACTGGAAGAGGCTGCCCAGGGCAGTGGTGGAGTCCCCATCCCTGGAGGTATTTAAAAGCCAGGCAGACGTGGTGCTGAGGGTCATTGGTGAGTGGTGGGTTTGTCAGTGCTGGGTTGATGGGTGGACTCAGTGATCTGAAAGGTCTCTTCCAAAGATAACGATCCTAAGATTATGACCTCTTGCTGCATGGAAGACACTAAAAGCTCAGTTCTATGAACAGCAAGACACAAGCTTGTCTAAGGGGTTTGGTTTCCTTTAGAATAAGAACAGCCACTCATTTCTACATCTGTAAAGTACAAATCCCTGGTTATTGTTTTATCAAGCTATAGTGCTAACAACAAAAAATACCAAGAGTTACCCTTAAGAACTTCTTAAGGCTCTTGAGGCTGTCACTAGCCCCATGATGAAAAATATGGTAAATTTCTTTCAGTTTGACCACACTTTCAGAAAAGGACTAATTAATTTTTTTTTATTATTTATTAACAAATACTATGCTCTTTGCACGCTTCCATTTGGCCAGAGAGCCTTTTTCATGCCTGCTGAAAACAACAATCTGAATCTATTTCCCCACTTACTTACTTTGTCTTGAAAACTTGTACGTTGCATGAATATAAAATCCTCTACTGAGACTTTCCTATATGGTATGCAGTATTTTCTGATTATTAAGGAGCAAATGCTTAGTAAGCACGTTTTAGCATCTTTGGCTACCCTTATTCAAGCTCAGTAATTAAATTAACCAAAACAGCAGGATGGTGAAGGTATAAAAACCTGTTTCTCATGAGTAAATTTGGAATATTGAGGTTCCTGTTGTCCTTTATTATGTCTGTTGACATCATTCTCACAACTGTATAACTGTATGTTCCAAGTTTCATAAGACCAATTATTGACAAGACACTGGAATTTTGACAGGACCCACAATTTCTACACCATTTTGGTCCTAGCTAGTTATTCTAACTACTAACAACTGCTATCCACACTTATTGGCCAAATTGTATTGCTAAGCCTTGAACTGTTCATTTCCTGCTCTGACTTTAAATGTTTTCTTTTTAAAATTAAGTTTCATTGTGTTTTTTAACAATAAAAATGATGTTATTTACTTCCATTATATTCAGAAGTGTGACATAACCTCTGAGAACCAGCTCTCCTTTCCCCTCTGCACCCAACATATTGGTTTCTATTTTATCTTCTTCCATTAACACAGTAGTGCAAATAATGAGGAAAAGCATACTATGGCCAATAAAACTGTAGTCCCTATGTCCTCATGCTCAGTGTCTTAATTGTCTCTGTTAAGGATTGAGAAAGAAAAAAAGAAATTAAATTTAACTTCCCTCACAGTGGGCCAGATTCTCACTGCCTATGGAAGGGAAGTGGGAATGCCCTACCAGGAGCTGGACAGAAGAAGGCAACAATATAAAACTCTCTTTATGCTTCTTTCATTTTCACTCTTGCAGTAGGAGTAGAGTTATATGGAGTTATGAGCTGTACATGGAGGCTGGATTTCCTTAGCTTGGGATTTTTTCAATTGCCCTGAAATGCATCTTTATTGTCATCCATTGTGTCTCCACTAATACAAACAGGTATCATGCTGGCATTCAGCTAAGTAATTCTTTTGTCATCCACAGATGGACAGGGGATTACATGGCTAAGAAATGAAATAAAAGCTAAATCCCTGTGCTTGATAAAGCTTTGCTTGTTTTCTCTTTCATGCAGGATTACAGAGTGAACATCTTTCTCCGTCAGAACTGGAACGATCCGCGCCTCGCCTACAGTGAATATCCAGATGACTCTTTAGACTTAGATCCATCTATGCTGGATTCAATCTGGAAACCTGATTTGTTCTTTGCTAATGAAAAAGGTGCCAACTTTCATGAAGTTACAACAGACAATAAGTTGTTGCGAATTTTCAAAAATGGGAATGTACTTTATTCCATCAGGTGAGTCTCCAATCAAATGATTGCGTTTTTTCCAGACAGGTAAATTTCTAAATTTGCTTTTTCCTTTCATACTCCGATGTATCCTCCTTCCCTAATTGTATTGGAACAATTCAGACAAGAAAATAAATGAGAACGTTTACAAAATGGAAACCTAATATTGATGGTCAAGGAAAACATGTGCCTTTAACTTCTTATAGTCTTCTTTCTCGTTCCCCTGAGAAATTTTACTTTTATTCCTGATTCAGTAAATACTTAATATAAAATACTAAAATATTTACTGGAGCTTAAAGGGAAAGCCTGATGCTTCTTCTCTGAAATTACTTGCCATGTTATTAACCTAGTCATCAGATTTTGCATTTGGAACCCTTTTTAGTAGCATGGGAACAGGGCCTGGGTCTGAGGTCCTGCCTTGGACTCTCCCCCTGCAGCTCTGTCACTGGCAGGCTAAGCACGAGCTATAGCAAAGAACCAAGAAGCTTTGGAGAGATTTAAAAAAAAAAAAAGAATAGGGTAAAAGAAACATACATCCATCTACTACCCACTTCCCTTTAGCCCCATAACCAGGGGAATGGGCTCAAGGGAGTAGGATTCTAGAACTGCCCTTCTAAGAAAGCCTTAAGGAATTGAACTCAAGCCCCTCAGGATTTTGGGGGAAAATTTTATCAACTAAACTGATAAATGAGTTTGAGGCAAAATTTTCACTCAAGTTATTTTCTAGTGAGAGGAAAGGCACAGTCATGACCCCAAATGGTGAATGGATACCTAAGTATGGCTGGCGAAGGAAAACATGTGCCTTTAACTTTTTATATTCTTCTTTCTCATTCCACTGAGAAGTTTTACTCTAAAGATAAGTTATTGTATTGATATAAAATGTAAAAATACTTCTTTTGCCTGTAGGTTGCAGAAGATTTTAGAGGAAGTATCAGGACTAACATGAAACACAGCTGCAGTTCAAAATTACAGGCATATTTCGGTCTACCATCAGTATCAGAAAATGTTATCTTAAACCTTTGTGCTGACAATTCAGGCACCTTATTTTTAGGACAATAACACATAAATGACTTTGCCACCATGATTTGCAGCTGACATCTGTTATGAAATTCTTGCAAATCTGGGTAAATTTTCTGTCAAGGATTTGAAATACCACAACAGTACAATAATTCTGTTGTAGCACAAAAAAAAGCACACTGTTGATGCATTCCTTTGGACTTCTCTGAACTTAGACAACCCGACTAAAAAACTTGTTTTTCTGAAAGAATGTAATAATTTTTTTCTGCATTGTCATAGTAGGCTGAGAGAGTGGAATTGGTTCAACTAAAGTACATCCCCTTTGAGAGTTTTCTAAGAAAAAAAAAAAGTATTTTCTTCTATTTCTAATGACTTCCAGTGTTTTCTTACTTTCTTCCTGTGCAGTACCATGGCTTTTTTGTGCTACATTTTTAATATTTTTTTTATGTTCTTTCAGATTGACCTTAATACTGTCCTGTCCGATGGATCTCAAAAACTTTCCAATGGATGTGCAAACATGTATAATGCAGCTGGAAAGCTGTAAGTTTGCATAATGCTATAATTATCCTAGAAATACTTTTGTAGGGATTATAACAGCTACGCAGGAGGTAGAAAGACTCCTGGCGGCGGTATAAGAACAAGTTTTCAAAAAGTTATCCTCTACTTTACCAAAAGATTCTATGAAATATATGTGGTTTTCAAAGGAAGAGATTCTTTCATCCTTCAGCAGTTTTGTGTAAATCTAAAGTTAAAGCTAAACTTAACCAACCAATGCCAGTTTACCTCTATATAAAGTTTATGCACATGGGGATTCACCATCAAGTCTTCCCTATGTTCACACATACAAGGGAACAGTAATATGGGAGAGCATAAAGGAAAGAGCAGAGTAACGTAAGGAAGTAATTTATGTGATTTATATGATTATCCTGAAATCGGCAATAACTCGATGTCCCTAAAACCTGGAAATAAGATGATATAAACTGAGTCTCTGTTCTCCCTATTCCTGCTTATGTGTTATAGCTACATATCTGTAGTTTTTGCCTAATCACTCTAAAAGAGATTAGGAAAAGGGTTTACTACAAGGGAGAACCATAGAAGATTGCACAGCATATATATGGATATACACATATGCCCATGTCCCTCCATAGGGTATGTCACCTCCACAGCCCTCACCCCCTCAACTGGGGCAGTGCCTTGGATCAGTGGGGAAAACCCAGAAAATCTTGGGAAGGGCTGTAGAACCCTTGTGTTACAAGGAGGAAGAAGTCATCCACACAAGGTATCATCTGGCTAGGGACAAAATGTGAGTAAGGTCTGGTCATCAGCCATAACGCTGGAAATGTTTCTAGCATCTTCCGAAGACTCAGGGCTTAAAGGAGTTTGTAGTTGCCCAAATAGATCTTGAAAACACCCAGCAAAACACGGAAAGAAAAACAAAAAAAACCCAAAAACATGAGAGCTTTCTAGCGCAGGTCCAAACCTGGTGTTACATTAGAATTTCAATGGAAAAAGCGAAATTACAACCCCGAGAGATTTAAATAATCCCTTCATAAAGCTCTATTTGCTTATACACAACATCCAGAGGAGAGCAGGGGAAATGGTAAAACCAGCTTAGAGAAAACAGGCTTTGCAGAATTATCTCTCAGTTAACAGCCATAGCATTTAAGTGAAATAAAATTAGCAGTGGTTAACTCAGTCCATCGTGTATTGTATTCACCATCTCCATCGATAGCTGGCTTAGGACAGAAAACAGAATGGAAAGTGTCAAACAGCTACGTCATTTCAGGACACACACACAGAAGGACAAAGCCAAACGTCCTCTCTGATGCTCAGAGCTGAGCTAACACCGGGTAGAGGCAGAGATATGCATTAAATTTGCATTTTCCCCATGATATGATGTATTTGGAAATTGTCTTTTCCACTTAAAATGTGAGGGCTTTGGAAGAGATTCCTAGCAGAAAAATCTTCCTAATGATGTGAAGATGAAAAATAAAATAAAGCATTCTTTGTAAGATTCCGGCAATCTGAAGTGTGTGAAAATTAACGATGGGAAAGAAAAAGAACTAAATAATAATTAACCATCTTAATTTCAGATCTAGATTTACATTTTTAGGATCAATAAGGAAAATAGTTCAGAAAATTTTCTGCATATAGAATGAACGTACTGGATTATCCGAGATATGTTATAGATCAGAAATACAAGATGCATAATTTGATTAAAGTATTTTTTGTGGGTTTTTTGGTTTTAATGGAAAAAAGTAGCATCTAAGCAAAGGGAGACATAATGTCTGTCAACCAGGACAGACATTAAGCTGGTTGTTTTAAGGGTAAGGGTATGCTTTTACAAAATTTGCAGGATGAATAAGAAAGCCAGATCTAGCTTTTGTTACAGTGGACACACAGTAATATTATAAAATGGTGTTTTAATTTGAGGGCAATGGCTGAATCTGACAGCAGAAATTTTCTTGACTAAAACAGAGAGGTAGTTATTTGCTGCAAAGGTCAAGGTATTTAGGGCATTATTATATATTCAACATTTAAGCAAAACTCCACAGTCAACCCAAGAGGATAGTCTTATTAATAACCCATGTCACGTTTATAATTAATGTGACTAAAGGGTTAACAAGGCAGTTGTATCAGAGTACATACAGATGGCAGGTATATCCACTATTTGCAACCGTGCTTCAAACAGAAAATATCATAGCCTTTGAACAAGCAAAAGGTTTAATTTATTTAAAAAGAAGTGTTTATAAAGTTATGAAATCAATGCTTTAACAACTTTATGAAGCTCAGCTGTATTTTTCCTCCCTTCCAGCCCTTGTAAGGACAGGTCACACAACAGCTGAGCCTTCTCGAGCAAACAGGCATCTGGTTTGCTTTATAGAAGCTTGGCAGGAGCTCACAGTTCCCACCAACTGCACCGTAGGGAACCAACACTTATTAGTTGAATAACGCTGTAGAGGTTCTACCGCATTTTCCAGCAGAACATTTTTCACTGAAGCCTTGTTTTCTTTAATCATTCCGTTCAGAAAGAGCAAATCCCCTGCTGCACATCCACGGAGCAGAGAGAGGCAACGTTTGCAAAATAAGAGCAGGACAAAATACAAATGAGCACTTCAAAAATCTTCTAGTTCCAGAGAAAGATCAAATTTGATTTCCTAAGGAAGTTACAAGTAACAAAGCTTCACCCATATCACCTTGTCTAATTCTATTTTACCTGTGACTCCAGACATTGGAAATTAGAGTCTAGGGACAAAGTTCCTGGCCTGAGGCAGAAAATTTTGCAGCGTGAGGGAGCTCTGGACAGACCTCCACGTGCTACAGCAGAATAACTAGTTGGGTTTGTAACAGCAGTGCCCTGAATCTGAGAAAAATTACTTTGGGACCAAAGATGACAGGCACAGTGACATAATTTCCAAGCTCCCAGACTTTCAAGAGCAGCAAGTCACTTGCCCAAACCCAGGTTCTCTATATAGGGCACATAGGAAATAGACCCCTTGGAGGAGTTACTCTCCTGTGCAATGTGTAATTTGTAAATATATATATCTATATACACACACATATATTTATATATCTTGTAACTAGGCAAAAAAAAGACGTTTTTTGAGTCTGAACTCTGACCAGTTAACAAAACTTTCAAAAAGGTGAGGAGAAGCATTCAAGTTCTATCTGTCTAAGAACAGGCATCTAGATTTCTTTAAAATTATAGAAGAAAAGAGTAGGATGGGAGCATTTAGTATTTTCTCAAGCTTCATATCAAAGGTCTTGAGGTAAGAACTGGCATAACCCTGAGAGCCTGAATCCATCCAAGCACCTCTAATTTCTAGGCCACAGTGCCACATTCTCCTGTGGCCGGCTGGCTCATATTTTATGGTGCCCAGTGAGACAACCTAAAGAGGAGACTGAAGCACCAAACCTGGTGGTTAATTCACTGTCTGGGGAAGCAGAAGATACGGAGCTTCATAATTGAGTGGAAAGTCCTCTTGTGTCCCAAGTAAATGATCTGCTCATTATGTGGTTGCAGGAGCAAAACAGCAGCAACCACTCCTCCAGAAGTCCTTTCAGAAAGTGACCCTCATTGGTGGTTTCTCCACTGAGAGCCAAGTTGGGTAGGATGTTGTACAATTATGAATTCATGAGGTCCATTTATCTCACTCTATCCAATCTTACAAGCCTTGGTCCTGCAAGCATCACTAAGAACCACAGACTGTTTCTACCAAATCCCTCACCTTTTTCTCAATCTCAAGGTTGTAAAAAAAGTCAACAGTTACTCATAAAGGTTTTACCTCTACTATAAAATAATGGTTTTTTTAGTCCTAGATACTTGCCTTCCATATTGGTGCTGTTGCCCCAGCACAGAAAGCTCCAAGAGGAAAAATTCATGTATTGCTTCTCTTCCCAAATGATATTTTTATTTTTAGCCTTCTCATGTAAAGTTTTTTCCAAGGTCAGTTCAAGCAGCTGGATTTGCCTCTGGTTAGAGTACACTTACATCATGAAGCGTATGAAAAATATTTAAGTGGAAATGCCTTCTATTTTTAAAGGATTTATTTTACCAAATGATTTCTCAGCAAACAGAATGAGTTGCTTTTGTATCTGAGAAAGGAAGCAAATGAAAATGCACATATGAAGTAATCCTTTCTACATTTCTATGCCTTACACCAGGGCAGCCTATAGGCATGTGAGATAATTTTAGTTTTATTCTGCATGAATAAGATTCAAAGAAATGTCAGCTAGATACATATTTATTTCTGTGGCCTGTCTCTCAGGAAAAAAAAAATGTTTTTCTTTTATGTGCTAAAGCTTGTTGTCTCTTTTTTTTTTTTTTTTAAGTTTCACTTTTATCTCTCAGCATTCCTTTATTCACCTATCACAATTATAAATTTATGTGACACTCAATATTCCTGAATTTTCAAAAGCTAATTCAGTTATAAAAGAAATATATTATGAAAAGCAACATATGTAAGGGAGAAGGCACCTGTCTTTTATTTTTACACATATGGTCTCTCTTAATAAATTAAAGAATGGCCTTTTTTTTTTTTTCCCCCTTTTGATTTATGGAGGCTTTTTAGTCTTTCTGCAGTGCAGAAAGTGATATGCTCATTGTTCCCTGCCCACAGCAGCACCAAGACACCATAAGAAAGATAACAGAACTGAAATGTATTCCTTTTCGACCAGGGAGCCTCAGGTGTCCACCTGAGTGACAGTAATTATGGATGCAGGAGGTCAATGCCTGTGTTGGAACGTGTGCAATCACAGAATGATAGGGGGTGGAATGTTCCTCTGGAGAATATCTAGTCCAGGCTGTGACAGAGCAGGTCTACCTGGAGCAGTTTCAGGTCCACCTAGAGCAGAAAACCATCCCTCTTCTCCATTTCAGTAGCACAAGCTTTGCCAACAATTCATCCTATGGGTTTTACACTGCAAAAGTGTGACCTGGTCTAGTGGGAGGTTCCCAGTTCATGGCAGGGGGTTGGAACTGGATGGTCTTTAAGGGCTCTTCCAACACAAACCATTCTATGATTCCATCACTCAGCCCATTGGACATATCTGAAGTGAGACCTGACACATGGCTATGAAAAGCTGGACATGTGTAGCCTTCAGCTTCCAACCAACACCAGGTGAAAGGGCAGTAATAACCACCCAACTTCTGCTGAACCCACAGAAACTCATATAAACACAACAGCTGAAGATGTATAGGCTCCAGCAGGGACTATTAGGTTTAAGGGATGCACTAGAGGGCTGCACCCCAAATGTTATTCTCCAAAATTCAGGCTAAGAAGAAAAAACCTGTTACTCCCGAGGGAGAGGTTCCAACAGAGTGACTTAGAGGCCAATGTGAGGGGTAGAGCCTTTGCAAAGCAGCTCAGAAGTACATAGCATAAAAATCCTCCTTTCCTGGAGCTTCAGCTAAATAAATTTAGCCTTGAAATACCTCACAGTTAATTTCTGAAGCTAAAATTTTTAGTACATACTGTACATTAGAAGAATTTATTCTAACCTCAAGCCAAACCCAGGCTCATTAGCTCTGTCAGAGCTTCCCCCTACTCAATTTGTTGAATACATTTGCTAAATAAATCCTATGTTACTCTTGGACCTGTACCCTACTAAACATTGAAGACATGAGAATGGAATTTAGGTAAATCACTGGGTTTAAAAGAACTAAAGAATAGATTCTGCAGTTGAACCAAACTCTCGTACAAAAGTGCTAGACATTCAGCTGAGTTCTTTTATGCCATTTGTGTTTTCTTCTTGTTTATTAAGCAAGAGGAAAAGAGTTAGGTTTTAATATGCCTGCAGGTATTATAAAATGACACAAGGGAAGCATGGCCTTCCTGGGATAGGACAGATATACTGGTATTCAGCTGGGTCATGAGATTGCTCAAAAATTTTGTTCTTCATGGCTTAGAACGGTACTTAGAATGGTTAAAAGGAAAGAACTCAGCAAACAGGATTGTCAGCAGAAGTAAAAAAGGGGGTATCTCGGAATTGCCAAGAGAATTGTGGTTCAAAAGTGTGGAGTCCCTGGAGATACAGAGGAGTTTTTTGTCCTGAATAACCTTGGGTTTTTGTAACAGTGTAGTGTCCTTGGGCAGCCTGAAGAAGAGATCTTCATACTTTCAAGACATTTTAGTGACCACACAGAGTTCTACTTTCATTTTTTCACTTTTCACCAGCTCTGTGACAGACTGTAATCTAAAGTAAAACTTCTGCAGGCCAAATCCAACTTTCCCAACTGTTTCAGAATCTCTATGCTGCCAGTTAATTCTAAATTCTACTTGCTTTGCCAGGTCTTCATATTCATCTCAGGCGGAGGTCTCAGTCTGCCAGTACATGCTCTCCTGGCTAATTACCTGGAATGACTTCAGGCTTTTAAAAACGAGCTGTCTTTTGAAAGAGAGCTGTTTACCAAAAGGCTACAGTGCCCTACACACACAAAGTTCTTGAGTTTTCCTGACAAATGCTCCCTCTGGCAACCTTCTCCTCCTGGGATGATCGCCTTGTCATATAATTACCAACAATTTATTGTCTGCTTTGGCGTTACAGATGTGCAAGACCTCAGACTTTGGGTTAAGAGAGGCAGTAGTAATGCAGCACAACCAGTCCTGTAACTTTGGAACACTGCTACTCAACATAAAAATGGGGGGTTTTCTGTCCTTTCTTTCTAGTTCTACAATGACACCACTTGGGGTCATTAGTAATATCTTCAAAGAATTAAGTAAGAGCAATACAGCTGGAGAGTAGCCAGACAACAACAAATACACTGCAAACTGTACTCTACTTCAGCTGCAGCAGCTGGTTGGTATCCCATAACACACAAAATTTGGCACCTCTGCTTCCTTTCTCAACCTTCATGCTTTTACACCCTGCAAACCCAAATCCTAGCACATGGCATTTCAATGACCAAAGTCCTCACCCATCCACCTGATTTAGTTTAGGTTGGCCTGGCCCTGCAGACCACTATATAGATGATAACCTCCATTGCTTTTAACTGTTTCTGATCTATAAAAGGGTCACTTTTTCCACCATCGATGAAAAAGTGGGCTGATGCCTCTTATACTAACTAGGCTAATGTCTGACTGTGCTTTTTTCAACACTAAAACGCAGCCACTAGGACATTCCTCCATAACACTGTATTTCCCAGTCACCAATAATAAAAATACCTCACAGCAACTTATTATAAATTATAAAGTCACCAAATACACCTCATAATCCAAAAAGGAAAATTCCTTTTTAGTGAGAGATCAAATATGGTGTTGGACTGCAGGAAATGCCAATAAGTAAGAGATATTTATGTTCTGCTCACAAAGCAGCAGCAAGAGAGGTAACGTAGTAAGAATGAAGAGCAAAGACTTATGCATAGGAGTAACTGCTATTTAGCAAAAGTTGTCCTTGAAAGGCAGAAAAGTTTCCCTGGAAGTGCTCAGAAATAGATTCAAAGAAGTTTTTCTCCAGGCACATAGACTGGGACTCTCTTCAGAGACCACCTTTCCCATGGAAGGCAGAAAAGAATGAAAGCAAGGCAGGGAGAAGGCATCTTATACTCACATCCCAAAGAAGTCAGGATTGAAGGGTAAAGCACTTATATCTACTACAGAATAAGCTCCAGACGTCTATAAGCAGAGTTAATAAAAAAAGTTATGCACACTTGGTAAAATTATTGGTTGCTTTGGGTCGCCTCTTTCTATACGCTCAGAATTGAATGGAAGGCCACTGAAATCATTTCCCTGGACAAAATGCACCTCCCTCTTGAGAGAAATGTTAGAGGCAGAGGAAATGTGATTGTCTCTGGCATTTTTGTAAATCTAAAAAAGTATAAGTAAACCACAAAACTCACTTTGGTTCAGGGGTTTGTGTGGTACAGGAACTCACTTCAGCAGCGGATGGGGGAGTGTAATTTTTCTCATCTAGATGATTAAGGGAACTGAATTGTAGGAGAGACCTTCTCTGTTGTAGCATCTAATCGTTTCCATTTTGCAAACATAGGACTCAGCACAGCAAATCCAGAAGCAGGAAAGGTCTGTACAGCCCCACTGAACTCAGGCAGTGGTAGCCAATTTTTAAAGTTATCCGCATACTTCTAAGCCTGTAAACTTGTCTGATTGGTGGGTCTAGGATTCTAATAGTCAAAAAAATAACACTCTGCCCTTGAGGCTTCCAAATTTTCATTGCCAAAGCTCCCTGCACTTCTGCTCCCTGCTGTTCTCTCAGCCCCCTAATTCAGTGTGCACATTTGATTGGACTATGTATTGGACTATATTTAATATAGAGCCCTAAATTTAATAGGAATTTAATTTAACATAACTAGTGGAAATATGATATATATCATACTATTTAAAATGTCTTTGTCATAACAAATTCGCATCTCTATGAACATCTATTTTTAAGACAGGTTTAACTATGATCCTACTTACAAAACTGAAGTTACAGTACTGAATGCTAAAGCTGTATCTAGTTATTTAAAATGTAGACAGGAGAAAAATTAATTACTACACCAGCATTTTGCATACACTGCTATTATTTTTAATAGATTGCACTGCAGAAGGGTAGATAATAAAAATTAAAAGCAGGCAGTAGAGATGAATGAATCTGATTTTGTGAAATACATTTTGACACAGCGGTTGTTTCTTGTCAGTTCAATGAGTTTTACTCGGGGGATATCACTTCTGGCCATAATCTACATGCTTCAAGTGATAATCTGCTTTACCCACAAATGCTTTTTGTCTGAATTCATGCAAACTTTGATAAGAGCTATACTTCTGATTTTTCATAGTTTATGGCATTTGATAGTGAATTCTTAGACTGTGTTCATTGAATGTTAGGTATTCAGAAAAATAAGTGTTTCCTTAGTGTATATATATATATAAGTCTATACATATATAATAACTTAAGTTATGTCTAATCTTAATTCAATACTTATTTTAAAGGCTATGGTCTCATTTTTAGCATATTCATCCAGCCCTAATGAAATATCAAAGTAATGCCCCAGTCACTCCGAGTGGCCATTAATACCTTGTGTGAAGGGACAAAGAAACATCAAGAATCCAGAAGCAAAGGGAGGTGCTGAAAACAGTTCAAATTTATCAACACCAATTCTTAGCTTTTAAGTTCATTCAACACAGACAGACCAGAAAGGATGAAGCGTATCTTGGATCTGAGGTCATCAAATCAGGTCATTGTGGCTAAATATCATCTATACATGTATCCAAAGAGTAATGAAGCCACTGAATATACTGGGGAAAGATTTATGCCCACACACCAGAGAGGTTATTTCCTTCACTAGAACTCAAAATTTCAGTATTTGCAGGCAGACATATTCTGAGAAAGTTCTGAACAATTTATTTTGAACAGTGATTTCTTGCTAAACAGTTGAAAGATATTTCCAGTTATCAGCAGGGTACCCTCAACAGCTCATTAGCGTTGTGCTAAAGGGGGGAGGGGATACTGCAAGGAAGCAAAATAGATGAATGAAAGCTGTTTAATATAGATGTAAAAATTACACCTTCTGGCTCAAGCTATTGTATGTGGCTCAATTGTACCCTTCATTCTAACTATGACAGTAGAAGCTATAGAGTTTTAGATTTCAATTTAAAAACTCACTTTGTTCAAATGTACTAAATCCTGAGGAAGCCTTCATGAAACCCAAGTGAAGACAGGAAGCTTGGTTTGGGTTGGGGTGGTTATTTCTTTTTTCTGTTGTTGCAACCGGAGAAAATTTATTCAGAAAAAAAAATAGAATAAAATGCCAGGGGTATACTGGAAAGTTAATATATCACATATTCAGAGGAATTAGAGCTATCTTTCCCAATGATCCCCGGTGCAAATATTCAGCTGAGAGGAAGACAGAAGGAAAAAGTGCTTGATCTTTACAAAGTCTGGCCCTTCACTATGGGTGAAGTACTTCTGCTATGGCTTTTACTGTTGTATTTATTCTTATACACACATGCACGAGGTACAGATGAGTGCAGGAATCTGAATATTAAAACTGAATGCCTTTTCATCTCATAATACATCACAATAGCCTAATACAAGACAATCATTTGCTTTCCCTTGCTCTGTACCAGCTTCAGAGAACAGTATTTTTTTCGATTCAACTAATACCTCGCTCCTGTGGAAATTTTCATTCGTGGCTCTCTTTGAAGAATTTGTACCTAACAATTCAGAATGACACAAACACAGCTTTGACAAACCACCATTTGCTTCACATTAAAGGAGAAAGAGGCCCAAGTGTGAAGGGCCTATTTCATCCTTCATGGGCTGGGGAGGGCAAGATTCTTGCAATCCCCCACAGAATTGGACATTTAGCTCATTTTGATGCTTTTGTTAATTCCTTTGATAGACTACTTGATTATTAAGATTTCACAGAGGGTATGACTGGCTTTTTTTCTAGTTCAGTAGGACACAGAATGGCAGGAAACACTTTGTGATTAACAGATACAAGAAGAGCCCCTGTATTATCTCCTTTTTATAACATTTACGTAAGTTATCGCTGTTTGTTATGACCCTGATTTTCAAAGTCTGAGGCTGACTTAGAGTTTATTTGCATTTGTGGTTTTTTTTTAGTTGGATACACAATGAACGATCTCATTTTTGAATGGCAAGAAAAGGGAGCAGTTCAAGTAGCAGAAGGTCTCACTCTGCCACAGTTTCTGCTGAAAGAAGAAAAGGATTTATGTTACTGCACCAAGCATTACAACACAGGTAGGAAAGCACATTAGTGATTAAAGCTGGGAAGACATTTAACATTTATTGGTTTTTTGGAGGAGTGTTTGGTGTGGGGTTTGGTTTTTTTTTTTTAATATTCTCACCGAATTCACAATGAGATTAAAACTTAGAGATGTGTTGTGTGGGCCAACATGCAGCAGGCCTAACAGGAGAAATGGGAAGGGACACTTGTGAATTGAGCCCCTTCTCAGTCTCACCTTCAACTGACTTCATGCCTTATATTGGGCCATTTTGCTGCCAACTTGGCAGAGATTAAAGGAGACATAACTTTGATGTCTTCCTCTGCCAACAATAACTCAAACTGTTCCATGTTTTCACAAACACCTAAACAGCTCCTTTTGAGACTACAGCAGTGATTTTTAAGCTATGGCTTTCTAACCTCTCAGGGTTTTTTCAAGGACCACTTCTCAGAAAAGGAAGCCTGTACTTTCAATCCCTTGGGTATTATATGGGTATAAAGTCTCCAAAGCTGCTCATTCCTTCACCAAAAAAAAAAAATGAGCAATTATAAACACTTTGAAAAACTAAGTCTACAACTGGCTGAGGACTTGACCATCCTGAGACACAGAGAACAGCAGAGCCTGGCTCCAACAAGGCATTTTTCTCTGCAGGAGAAGACACCGCAATGGTCACTCCTGCATTTCTAAAAATGTAAACACTCCACCTTGAAGATTCATTGAATAAAAATTCATCGGGTATCATGGAAGTACAGACATTACATCTAGATGCCCGTGTTATTTATGTTGCTAATCAGATTCTCCTTCTTTTCTACTTCTTCCCCCCCTGACCTTGCTAATTCAGTGCAACACCAGACTAGGTTTTCATATAGCAAAAAAAACCAAACCCCCTCCATTTGCAAAATAGACTCAAAATGGTAATTTATATTTCAGGGCAAATCACAAAAAGCATTTGGAGACTGATTTACCAAGTGCTTGTTTTATTACCCTGACTCCTTCTTAGAGAGGTGGGAAGAAAATTTCAGCTAACTTTACTTATACATAATCAATTTTATAGACAATCTCTTGAAATCTCAGCTTTGCACACACGCGGATAATTTATGGTGTCTTGTTTAAGAACTTTTATAACGGGAAGGCCTAAGGACAGATACTATTTCATGGTATTTCAGTAATAAGTAAAGCAGAATGACTCTGAAATAACCACAACATTCTGGGAGGACTAGAAAAGGAGTCTTTTTACTGAGCAGCATAAATTCAGCGAGACTGCTCACCTAGTGGCGATTCCAATAACAACTCACAAACAGGAGAGAAAGTAAAAGGTGCAGCACTGCCTCATGGAAAAGTCAGTTTATATATTTCATTCTCCTTCATGCTCTTTGTGAAAATTACCTGCCATTATGATTGCAGCCTAACACGTAACACCCTGTACTTTTTCCACCCAGAAAGGTTAATTGTGGCCTCATTTTAGCAGAGGCAGAGCAGAAAGAACGCACGTAACAAAAGGCAGGAGGGAAGTGCTGCTGGTCTATGCCATCCTTCTTACAGAAACACAGTTTTATTTCATTCTGAGACTAGGCCTTCAACAAAACAGTTGTTTCAGTTAGAACATAAAGTTGTCCTCAGAAAATTTCTTTCAACATTAAGTACTCCAAAAATAAAAAGCTTTTTATTTGGGACTTTCAGGTTTTTTTTCATTAAACCAGTTTGTCTGAGTAAAATAATAGTCTTTTTTTCCTTCATACTATGGTACAGAGAGCAGACAAGAATATTCAAAGCATTACAATGGCAACTATTTTGTGAGAACTTGCAAATCCAAAGCATCAATCCCTAGAAAACAGTGGAAAACATCAAGTGCAGTAGCCACATCACATCAATCCAAGCAAAAGCTGCTTCTGGAGTCCACCTATTGCTTGGCCTTAGAAGAATCTTTAACTTTTGCTTTTAAAAGAAAGAACTGCCGTTACTTTTCTCACTATAGAGAAAAGCATCTCAGCTGACTTTTGCAATATCTTTTCCCCATAAAATGAGGAACTGTGATTTTTGCAAGTCTAAAATAGGTAAACATTGTAGAGGTTCAGAATAGCACCTAGAAACAAATGCCCTAATGCAATTTTCAAGCTCAGATTGAGCTGGAGTGCTTAGGATCTTTAGGGGGAGTATAGGAATTGAGCTTCTTAAGAAAGGGATTTCCAGAAGACAGATAAATGGGAGAAGCTCTGCATGGCATTAAGGGATCTACAGTCAGCCATTTAGACCAAGCGTATCCCAACCCCTGAAGAAGTCTCACTCTCCCTTTCTCCTGTCTCTCAGTGCTTAATCTCATGTTAAATCCATGACTCTGGCAGTTTTTCAAAAGGAAAATGTAGTGCTAAAGGAGATTGCCTCAGTTCTATTGCCCCAGGGCTCTGTTGGCAAAGCTCCACGGCCAACAACAGTCTGGCCCTTGGGCTGCCTGTTTGTTGGTCACCAGTCGCTGGTAAAGAAAATAGGATTGTGTAGTCTACTACAGGTCCATTGACCAGATTGCTCAAAGCCCTACCCAACCTGGCCTTGGATACCTCTAGGGATGGGTTTACTCACAGTTGGCCTCAGCATCAACAACCGAAAAAGAAGGAATATGCTACCTAGACACTGACTCTGAAGAAAAGCCAAGTATGCTTTCTGAGGAGAAAGAAAAAAATCATACAGACTGACTGGAATATATATTTCTCCACTATAATATTGGATTCAGTATGGATATTGTATGGAAATCATGCCAACCCAGTAGATCTAACAGTGTCATCAAAGACTGTGTGTGAGAGAAGAACACACCATCACATGCATATATACCAGTTCACTTTATATACGTAGGCACAGCACTCAGCCAGGCTGCACTCTTGGTGCCTTTATCCCACTTGAATCCCTCCTTAGGCCAGACCTACAAACACAAAGAATATTTCCCCTGTTTCAGAAAAAAAAATGCTTGTCCTTTAGGAAATCCTCAATAGCTGTCCTTTCTTTTTTACCTCAAAAGTCTGTCCACTGTATTGATTGCATGTACATCTACATTTCGCTCTGGCCTGAAATTAATATAATGTCTTTGTTTATCAGCCTCAGCAAATTCACAAAGGTTTTGCATCCTCCTCCCAGCCCCTCTCCATGACACTTACAGAACATATCACAGCAAATGAGATCTTAGCTTTCACCTACCATAAATGAATTATTGGAGGGGTGCTCTTAGCTGCTTGTCTGTCTCCTTCCCCAGCTGAGATGGCTTCACAGGCATATCTCTTCTGACACATTCAAGCATCCAGTCAAATAGATTAATCCACAACTAACTTGGCCAGGGATTCAAAGTGGAAGACAAGAGCTAGCTTCACTTCTTGCTTAAAAACAACCACTTCACCTCTGCTGGCTACCTCCAAGCTGAGGCTCACACCTGATAGTGTAAATGTTTGGGGTTTTTCCACTCTGCTTCGTTAGCCGTGTTTATACAGGTGGTTTTGATCTCAGCCAGGAGGGTCAAGCTGCCATCAACCCTTCCACACTCAGCCCTGTATCGAGGATGACCTCCAGCTGCTGCTTTCTGTTGGTGAGAAAGCCAAGAGCAGTAATGGAGGGCAGTGATTGCCAGGGTGGCCACCATGGCCCAATGATGTTTACAAAAATACAAAAACCAAGCGCAAAAGTTATTCAATATAGTTCCTCTAATGCATCCCTTGGTCTTAGTCCTGGCTTCTTCATAATCCCAGCCCTTTTTTCTCCTTTTCTATGGTTACAACATATTCCATTTGCTCTCCTTCCACTCAGAAACTCTTTCCTTTCAATAGGGTTCTGCTGCCCACAGCTATCCCTCTCTTCCTCCTTAGTTCAGACAAACCCACCAAACTTGCAACTACGTAAGAATATTCCACATCAGAGTTAATACATTGTTTATTGCTCTTGTTTAGGACTACATTATTTTTGTTCTGGGACCTCTGTAATAATTCAAACCCACCTGAGTACTCAGGAGGGAGACTCAGAGCTCTTATCCCACCTTTCCCTGGAGAAAAAATACAATTTACAAGCAACAGCCAATGTTTATTGACACTTCAATTAATACATATTGATACTCCTTACCTTTTCTTCCTAACTTGTTTTGAAAGAAGAGTCTAGGAACCTGTAAGAAGAAAATGTTGTATGTTCAACTGTAACTCTTGCTGATGTGGTGCCAAATATAATGGCTTTGCAAGAGACCTAGATTTACTCGACACATTTCTGTCACTCCCTACCTCCAGGACTTACTGTGATATGTGTGAGAGAGCACTGCTGTCCATGGCTGCTGAATTTACACACAAATGTCACAAGGAAAATAAATATTCAGAGTAAGGACCAGCTTGAAATAAGCATACAATTCTGACACGGGTCAGTCAGAGCAGAACTTCTAGTTACGTAGAGTTTGCTGAAGCACTAAGCAAAAGAATGATTCCTGTAAATAACTTTTTGAAGATACTGGAAGGGAAATGTGGGGGAAAATCCTGGCCTTTTCTGAAGGAAACATCAAAATTCCCTTTCACTTTGTTAAACCAGGACTTAATTCCTCGATTGAAGCAGAAATTGGTTTTGAAGCTGGGGCGGCAGATGGTTGAGCCGGGATTTGGGACACAGATTTCAGGAGTGTAGACAGGATTCAGAAAACAATGGCAATTAGGAATGGAAATAATAACAGAACCAGCAGATACAGAACTCCGGAGTTACAGCGTGTCATGTTAAAATTGAACATCATAACTACCGCCTTCCTAAATATGGGTTTTTTAGTTCCTTGGCAGAATACAAATTTTATACAACCACATTCAATATGTCATCATAGAAAGAACTAATGGCATGTTATGAGAACTACAATGAAAATAATGAAGTTCAGAAGATATCTCTAGGCACTTAGAATGCCTAGAATAAAAATGTTACCCCTTGACTTCATCTGAAGCTCATTTTTGTATCCCGAACACTACTGTCACAGCATAACACACAATATATTAAATTAGTATATGATAATCTCATTAATAAGTCCATTACATAGATTTTGTTAATATGATGAATATTAAAGCAGTATTGATGTGGAACAGTTTGCTATAAAGTGGCATTTTGGCAAATAAAACTGGAGGAGCAAAATATCTATCAAAACCTCCTAGAAAACATATTCACAAGACTTCACGCCACTTAAGAAATAAACAGCTACATAGCTTGCCCTGTTAAATTTAGGATTAGGAAATGCTTTCATATATCAAATAAGGAAGAAATCAGTCTATTTCTTCCTGGGAGAAACTGTTTCATGTATCCACTATTTACAGTAAGAGCGTTGCCTCCAGCACCATCCTTATGTGACTAAGCTGAGCATTGAGCAGAACTAGGAAATCTAATGAGACCAGGGCAAGATCTGTGAAATAATCTACACTTTAGTGGATAAAAAAAAAAAAAAAAAAAAAACACCAAAACTATCTGGATAAGAGAAAAGAAATGGTTTTGTGGCATTTCTATATGCAAACAAAAATTTCTTGTTCTGGTTTAGTTAAATTAGTGGAGGTTGCTTGAGGATCTGGAAAAATTAGGCCATTTAATCATTCTTCCTAAAGTTGCCCAATCTCAAGTCCTTGATTTAAGTTTGAGTTGGAACAGTGAAAGGGAATAAAGGGAGACATTTATCAGAATTTCCTATTGACAAATCACCCTGATTTTACTATATTTTTCCCAAATTCATTGGACTAAAACCCCCCAAATTTAAGCTCAAAATTGAACCAAAAAGAAAGGAGATTTTATGCAATGGCAGAACAAACTTTCTCTTTGCATCCTGCAATATTTCCAAACAATAAGGAGGATAACAAGTGCGATTGCACAGAGGAACTTTCCGGTGTCATAAAGGATTTGTGTTTTGGCCATCTCTTTGTTTTTATAAGGAAAGAAGAAGTCCAGAGCTTATTGATTTCTTAAATTTTCAGGGGTTTGGTCCGCTTTCTTTCCAGTAAATAACCCTGTTATAATGGGAACTGTACATATCAAAAATCACAGAAGAGAAATCAAAACATTCATCTTTCATTAGATAACAAATAAGTTTGATAGAGTGGAAATCTTTTAGAGTGTGCACTATATGTCGACAGCAAAGAACATTCTGTTTCTCTTGGATATTTCTTTTTTGTTATCAAAAGGAAAGTTTACGTGTATCGAAGTCCGATTTCACCTTGAGAGGCAGATGGGTTACTATCTCATCCAGATGTACATACCCAGTCTCTTGATCGTCATCCTCTCCTGGGTGTCCTTCTGGATCAATATGGATGCAGCTCCTGCCAGGGTGGCTTTGGGGATAACCACGGTACTGACCATGACAACCCAGAGCTCAGGTTCACGAGCATCTCTTCCAAAGGTAGGCACCATTTCCTCTGCTTGTGCCACATTAGTACGTTGTCATAATGCTGTGTGACAAATAAACACCTTCAGTCAACCCTATACTATGTGTTTTAATTATTAGCATTTAAGCATCTTCTAAAGGAGATAAATAACTTTGAAATATTTGGTGGGGGGGTTGAGTCATCAATCAAAAATTGAATATATCAAAATATATTCTATTTCTCTCCTTCTCAACTATTTAGTCAGTCCCATATCTACTAAATTGCACAAATCTCAGCTAGTGATGAAAGCAGTATTATTCAGTAGTACATAAATGCTGCTTAGCAATCAACCAGCTCATCAACTTCCACATCCCAGTAGCTAATAACACTGCAGCCAATATAACTGAATTTCTAAAGGTCATAGGTTCCACCCTGCTCTCAAGGATATTCCTTTCCCTGAACCTGCTGACATGACAAATTAACTCACTAACAAACACATTCACATTAAAATGTAGAAAGATGTGAACCTAAATAGCTCCAAACAAGTGTATAAAGAATAGATGTCTGCACAATGTAAATAGCTTAAGGCATATTTCTGTGATTGACTATTCAAGCTTTCTGACTTGTTATTGCTTTAAAGTCTTTCATTTTAAAGGTTATTCCTTGACTCTCTTCATGTGCAATTGTCATTAATAGAAAAAAAAATGTATACAATAAAAATACACAAAGTCCACCTCTGTATTAATTTTAACATGGTATTTTGAAGTTGGTTAATTAATTTTTTACTGGATAAAAGAGATACCCCCAAAAGAGGTGAGTGTGCTTTCACTGCAGATATATGGATCTGAATGCAGCCGAATGCAACATCAACAGAAAAGAAAATGGAATGCTATAGAAACTCAAAAAATCAAGAATGTAAGAGGTTACCAAGGAGAGCTACAGATGGGTTTTGTCACGTATTTGAGGCCTGAAGAGAGCTATGTGGGTTTATATGACAAGGCTCAGAGAGGGACCAGGCCCTACTTTCCTAGTCCAGGTTATGTCCCACAGCTGAGTTGGGCAATAAATAAATAATAAATCAGTTACAGTTCATGTACTCTGTAATTGATTTTCAGTACTTCCATTGTGCCAAAATTAGAGGGACTTTCCTGAATTTATATCTTTGATTTACCATGCCTATATTAGCAGAGTGAACATATCAGAGTTCTCCATCTATCTCTCTTCCTCTACTTAATTTCTATTCCAGGAACTTTAAATCAGATCCATTCTAATACAGGAAATTCCCCCTGGTCCCAGGACAAGGTATCCTCTGATTCCTTAGTACCGTTCACAGCTCTCAGTGGGACAAGGGAAGGAAGAGCATGTGCTTCTTGTGGATTATTTGGTTCATGATAAAATACACAGTAGACCATGAGGAACTGTTTATGACATAAACAGTAAACACATTTTGTGAAAGACTACTTTAAAAAATATTTAATGCTTTTAGATTGATTTTTTTATTATTTTTTTTGCCTCATTACCTAGTCTTCATGGTAAGTTAGCTTGCTAAAAGTGACTTCGGGCTGTGGAGATATCAATGCACTTCCCGCTGGCGTGAAATACTGAAGTTCACACCTGTGGTTTATAAAATATTTAGTTTTCTGCTCTGCTCTCTCCGTAGGTGTCGTATGTCAAAGCCATTGACATCTGGATGGCCGTGTGTCTGCTCTTTGTATTCTCTGCTCTCTTGGAGTACGCGGCTGTAAACTTTGTGTCCAGGCAGCATAAAGAACTGCTGCGATTCCGCCGCAAGAGGAAGAAGAGCAAGGTAAAAGTGGTAGTGTTCACGGCTTTGGAAGAGCCCAAGATTGATTTATCCCAGGATATAGGTTAATTTAGTAAACACACCGCAGCTTAAATAGAAATAAAATGGCAGCAGGGAATGAAACTCACTACAGGCAGAGGGTCACCAGAAGGACTGTGCACTGCATAAATCCAACTCCAATTCTCAAAAGAGGGATTAAGGGGGATTTAAATGAGGCAGGGGCCATGTGGGAGCCATCTGCACAAGGACGAGTTTCACTCTGTTAAAGGAGACAGATTATACCTCAGTGGATGAATGTTGCTGGCGCTCGCAGCAGTTGGTACTGCACTGAGATTCAACAAGTAATGTTCCTAAATTTCATTCTAGTATTCAATTCAAAGCCTTAACAGCTGTGTTGAAGGTAAACATTTTTAATACAAAAAATACTTTTTCAATTAATATTATTGGTGGAAGAACAAACTTTTTACTTTAAAAGGCTGTGAAGTGTTGGTTTTGTTCCTTCTGTCATGTTAATTTAGTGTAAATCATTCATACAACTAGTAAGAAACTTTAACACAGCAATGGTTATTAATATTTATTTTACAGCTGATGCTATCTAGACTATGGTAAAGTAAGTCCCTACCAATGTGCAATGTCAGACAGCTGAGGCTACCCCCTAGAATATCACCAGGGATGAAAGACTGACGGTAGCAACATGACTCAGTTCATCCATCCCTCTTCGTTCCTGAAGACTGGCCCCAATTTGTTGCTTACATCATGAGTGGAAAACCTCTTACAGGTTGTTTCCCTTTTACTTAGAGGATATTGGAAATGTGTAGTGCTACAAAGCCTACCCAAGCAGCCTCTAGAAAGACTCCAAGTCACAAAAAAGGTTGGACACTCAGCTGAAAATTTTCATACATTTGGTGTTCCTGTGTTCAATCTTTAAACTTCCTTTGGTGTAGAGAGAAACCCGTGCTCTGTACCCTGGAGGATCATAGAATCATAGAATTGTCCAGCTTGGAAGGGACCTTTCAGATCATGGAGTCCAACCATCAACCCAGCACTGACAAACCCACCATTGACCCGTGTCCCTCAGCACCACATCCCCCTGGCTTTTAAACATCTCCAGGGATGGGGACTCCACCACTGCCCTGGGAAGCCTCTTCCCATGTTTGACAACCTTTTCTGTGGAGAATTTTTTCCTAATATCCATCCTAAACCTCCCCTGATGCAAATTCAGGATAGTTCAGGGTGTGTGTACTCAATTTCAGCCTCTGACCCTGTGAAAAACATGCTTTTTTCTTTTTGCTGGCAGCAGCAGAAAAAAAAAAAAAAGCACCTTCTGAGACACACAGGAGAAGAGCAGCGTTTTTGTGATGGGGGGCTTGTTTCTGAATTACAGCAGCTCTTTGAAAGCTGCTTAAAGGCTTGGAATGGGGGGAATGGTGCAGGATGGATTATCGCACAGGGGGAAAGAGCTATGGTGACATTATGTGACTATACTTTTAGTCCATTCCTTTTTCTTCACCACGTATTGTAGCATCCTCCAGACGTCAGGCAAATTGCCCATATTCAGCTTTAGTGATGTCTTTTCACTTCCTATATAAGGAAGTGAANTTATTTGGTTCATGATAAAATACACAGTAGACCATGAGGAACTGTTTATGACATAAACAGTAAACACATTTTGTGAAAGACTACTTTAAAAAATATTTAATGCTTTTAGATTGATTTTTTTATTATTTTTTTTGCCTCATTACCTAGTCTTCATGGTAAGTTAGCTTGCTAAAAGTGACTTCGGGCTGTGGAGATATCAATGCACTTCCCGCTGGCGTGAAATACTGAAGTTCACACCTGTGGTTTATAAAATATTTAGTTTTCTGCTCTGCTCTCTCCGTAGGTGTCGTATGTCAAAGCCATTGACATCTGGATGGCCGTGTGTCTGCTCTTTGTATTCTCTGCTCTCTTGGAGTACGCGGCTGTAAACTTTGTGTCCAGGCAGCATAAAGAACTGCTGCGATTCCGCCGCAAGAGGAAGAAGAGCAAGGTAAAAGTGGTAGTGTTCACGGCTTTGGAAGAGCCCAAGATTGATTTATCCCAGGATATAGGTTAATTTAGTAAACACACCGCAGCTTAAATAGAAATAAAATGGCAGCAGGGAATGAAACTCACTACAGGCAGAGGGTCACCAGAAGGACTGTGCACTGCATAAATCCAACTCCAATTCTCAAAAGAGGGATTAAGGGGGATTTAAATGAGGCAGGGGCCATGTGGGAGCCATCTGCACAAGGACGAGTTTCACTCTGTTAAAGGAGACAGATTATACCTCAGTGGATGAATGTTGCTGGCGCTCGCAGCAGTTGGTACTGCACTGAGATTCAACAAGTAATGTTCCTAAATTTCATTCTAGTATTCAATTCAAAGCCTTAACAGCTGTGTTGAAGGTAACCATTTTTAATACAAAAAATACTTTTTCAATTAATATTATTGGTGGAAGAACAAACTTTTTACTTTAAAAGGCTGTGAAGTGTTGGTTTTGTTCCTTCTGTCATGTTAATTTAGTGTAAATCATTCATACAAGTAAGAAACTTTAACACAGCAATGGTTTTTAATATTTATTTTACAGCTGATGCTATCTAGACTATGGTAAAGTAAGTCCCTACCAATGTGCAAAGTCAGACAGCTGAGGCTACAAGTTTTAATTCCGAAGTCCACAGTTAAATCAAGCAATTGGCAACATTTCTTACAACAACATGTAACTCCAGCTTCTGATTTTTTAAACAGCAAATATTTCCCTGACCTGCTCATTAAATGAGATCCCACCACCGATGCCATGCAGAGCCTTTCCATGGGCTTTCAGTCACTNGTGTCCCTCAGCACCACATCCCCCTGGCTTTTAAACATCTCCAGGGATGGGGACTCCACCACTGCCCTGGGCAGCCTCTTCCCATGTTTGACAACCTTTTCTGTGGAGAATTTTTTCCTAATATCCATCCTAAACCTCCCCTGATGCAAATTCAGGATAGTTCAGGTTGTGTGTACTCAATTTCAGCCTCTGACCCTGTGAAAAACATGCTTTTTTCTTTTTGCTGGCAGCAGCAGAAAAAAAAAAAGCACCTTCTGAGACACACAGGAGAAGAGCAGCGTTTTTGTGATGGGGGGCTTGTTTCTGAATTACAGCAGCTCTTTGAAAGCTGCTTAAAGGCTTGGAATGGGGAGAATGGTGCGGGATGGATTATCGCACAGGGGGAAAGAGCTATGGTGACATTATGTGACTATACTTTTAGTCCATTCCTTTTTCTTCACCACGTATTGTAGCATCCTCCAGACGTCAGGCAAATTGCCCATATTCAGCTTTAGTGATGTCTTTTCACTTCCTATATAAGGAAGTGAAATTATTGTCAATTATTATAATCACAGGGTAAGAGACTGGCAGATAATACCACATTCCCTCCAAAGAGATCCAAATCTCTATCCAGCCCCCTCTTAGCCAGGCTTCAGGCTCACCAGAGACACTTCTTTAGCAATCACAACCAATCAGATTTCAGCTGAGAGGTCTGTGGGGAAGGATCCACCATATACAAAGCACTTCTAAGAGAATCATAGACCAGTTTGGGTTGAAAGGGACCTTTAAAGGTCACCCTGTCCAAACCCCCTGTCATGAGCAGGGACCGCTTGCAGAGAAGATCACAAAAAAACCCAGCACATGAACAGTCTCATTGACTTAAAAAATTTCACTGGGTCAGTGCTGACATCGTGGTATTTTTGAATTCACGCTTAAAAGTCCTTATCTAATTTTACATTTCATTATACGGTCTTCCAGCTTCAGGTAGGTTGTCTGCCAGGTTCTCATAAAATTCGAGGATTCGAAACTCCTGGGTCTATAGCCAAGGAGCAAGTACTCCCCTTAGAACAATGAAGACACACATTTCAGTGCTTTTCTTCATAACATACCCAGGGAGGGTATCAACTATATTCATGGATTTATGGCTATCCCTTCCTCTCCGGATCTGCGTGTTTCACCATCAGACAGGTTCCTCAGTCTAAACTTACCCAAAACTGCTTTGTTCCCATACAAGGTTATGAGTCTGACAAACAGAAATTTGGCTGGTAAGATTAATTGAACTGAATATTTCTTGACTGAGTCCAATTCTATGCAGAGCTAGAGCTCAAGGCCAGAGTTAACCTCTGAGAATACACCTTCTCAGGCCCTAGAGACAGCTCAGATAATGGCTTCTTTTTTCTCAGTGTTTTATTAAACCATTCCTTGCCTACCAAGTATACTAGAACTTTAAATGATACAACACAGAGATTTTCTCTCTCCAAAAATTTTGGATCATATTTTAAACCCTCCACTATACAAATAATAAATGATATTTTATAGAGTAAAGAAAGCACTTAATAACTAACCTTCCTTGCCACAAATGTTATAATTTATTCACCACGATTTCTAGCACGAAAGGCAGGCCAAATTAACTTATGTTTCCTTCCTCTTTAGTCCTTTTCAAAGTCAGTTACTACAGCCCATGATTATAAAGTTCTGTGTCTGTTTATTATCCCATTGGACTGGGTCAAACTGCCACTGCCTCTCAGGAGTTAGACTGTATTATTTTTAAAACTAGCATGGATAAAGAGATGTACACCTGACCACAAAGCCAAAAGACATGAAATGAAGTTAGGTTGAAAGACTGCATTTAAAATAAACTTCAGGGCCTTCCTTGAGCATTAAATCCTATTTCTTTTCAAAGTGAAAATTGCTGTTTTACTCAGTATTTATGTCCAAATGGATCAGAGAATTGGAGCAGTTAGGATAATTTATTAGACTTTTTTACCCTATGTGCTTACTGTTCCTGGGACATTTAACTAGGATTAGGCTTTTCTACCCGGTGAATTCCAATCCATGAATAGAGAACGTTTTGGCACTGGCAGTTTATCTGCCGAAGTACAAAATTCTTAGCAATTTGACTGTGCTGCAAAAGTAAAAAAAATAAATGGGTTTGGAAATGTTTCATTTGTATGTATGTTGACAGAAGAGAATATATATGAATAATGTAAAATTGCAATAGGGCAGCTGAAGAATTTCCAAAGTCTATTACCTTTGTAATTAAAAAGACATGCCTTTTGCAAGAAATATTTACCTTTACCAAGTAACCCCAGCAATGGTCAGACGATTGAATTTCAGTGCTGGAATGCCCTTGGGAGGTCAGGGAATCCGTTTTCCCAACCTAAGTCATGATCAGTTATACCTAACTCATACCAGCCATAAAAAAATCCACAAACTCCCCTGCAATCTATCTCAATGGTTTATAAAGTTGTTTTTTTTTCTCATGCCTTTGTTGGCCTCCCATGGCCAGTCTAGAAGGGGCACAGAGAACAGACTACTTCATTCCTTTTATGTAGCCATTTGCACATTTTCATTCAGTCTTATTTTCTTTAAATATTTCCAGTTGGAATAGCTTTTTTTTTTTCTCATTCTCATTCTCTGGAAATTCTCATCATTAAGTCCACCTAGTTCCTCTAAATCCTGTTTGCAACACGAAGTTTAGCCAGTAACAGTTGAGAACAGCCAAAGAGTCACATCAAACAAGTTATACACTTGTTTATCACAGAATCATAGAATTGTTTGGGTTGGAAGGAACTCAAAGATCATCCAGTTCCAACCCTCTTCCCTGGGCAGGGACACCTCCCACCAGACCAGGTTGCTCCAAGCCCCCTCCAACCTGGCCTTGAACCCCTCCAGGGATGGGGCAGCCACAGCTCCCTTGGGTGTATCCAAACCCCTTTGCCATTTGGCTTTTTAACAACAGCATGGAATCGACCCATTTCAAGATTGGAACCTTCCATAACTCCCAGGTCTTTTTCTAGAGCTGCTGCAGCACCATTCCCTTTCCACCTTGTGTTTGTGAAGTTGGTTATTCCTGGCTAAACACAGTACCTTGTATTTGCATCTACCGACTCTCCTTCTGTATTTTTCAGCTTTCTCTAAAGTATTGAATTTTTAACGCTAAATATACCCTCAAACAAATTTGTAGGTTTTCACAGGTTGGAGTCTTTTGTAAATTTAATGAAAACTGTGGGTATTCCCTCTCAATGCTGATTAAAAAGACAGGAGAACTGAAATCTCTCCCTTAAAACACTGACAACTGAGCTCAGATAAAATCCCTGCAGGAAACGAGTGTAGCAAACAAAATGAGAGCTACTGAGATTTATAGAAAATCATACAGTTATATAAAATGTAATTATGTACAGAGCTTTGTTAAGCCATTTTGGCATCCAAAACTCATCTCTCCTTGCCATTTTCCTTATGATTTTTC
Source organism: Nycticryphes semicollaris (assembly GCA_013400055.1). Lineage (NCBI taxonomy): Eukaryota > Metazoa > Chordata > Aves > Charadriiformes > Rostratulidae > Nycticryphes > Nycticryphes semicollaris. The sequence goes on along the minus strand of VXBJ01004391.1, from coordinate 461,316 downwards.
CACCTACAGCCACTGTCTCTTTCTTACACCATCTAGTCTATTTGCAGCCTCCCTTCCCAGACACCACACCAGCAGCATCAAAGGTGATTCTTTAGTATAACTGCACCCTCTGGCTACCATTTTTCTGGTTGTAACTATGGACCTCACTCACTGATTCCAAATAACCACAAGGCAAATTTCTTTTCAGAGGCTCAATCCAATTTGCAGAAAATTAACCAAAAAGTGAAAAAAAAAAAAAAGTGTCTGGGATTGTGTTCTAAATACATATTTATAGTTAACAATTGTTATTACAACATGATATGCAACCTACTCGTTGGTGTTTCCCAATAGACATCGCAATAGGTACAGGAGATTTTAGAAAGAGGACCTCATTTCTTTATAAGAAATGGCATAACGAATCTTGGGAACAGAGGAATTTTGGTTCCCAATTTGAGACTTCACTTGGTGGTCAGTATATGATCCACAGTGCTTTGTCTCTGCCACAGAAAACAATCTGGCCCATGAGAGCAACTGTTTCCCAAATATTATATTGCTAGTATGAAGGATGTGTTCCTTCAGAATGAATTGATATTAATTATTCACTCATAGCTACACACTCTTTGGTTTTGAAAGATAAAAGGACAGAACGGGCAGAACCAGAAGTCTTATGGGGATACTGAACCATACCTGTCATCGGTGCTTTTTCTTAGTTGCATTTACACTTTTGGGGAAAAACATTAACTGCATACATATACTGACAAACACTCTGATTTTAGGTTAGCTTCTAATTTATTTAGCTTTCAGGAACAGTCAACCTTTGAATTCTATTTTCAAAAAGCTAAAGATCGCCGTATCTTTAGTGAGGAAAATAGACATGTGAACTAGACTGTCTCTAATGGTAATCACACCTCTTTTCTTTTGTTTTCTTTTTGGTCAACCCATCCGTTTTGATGAAAGTATTTTGAGGGAGTTCTTGCTGGAAATGAAATCAGTGACTCATTGCAGCATAGCAATGCCTTGAGATGTACAGGACCTATAGACGGGACTTTGCCTCAAATCTACAGTACAAATTTAAGGGTAAACTATGAAGAAGATGTCCCATTTGTCATAATGTGGTATCCAACCATTAACAGAGGCCCTGTCCTTTTGTCTGAAATAATGTCTTCCCGTGTGAACTCCATAAACCTTCATTGCTACCTGTATGTGATGACGTGAAATGTTGATAAAGGTACCTGTCTTGTTAATTTTGTAAGTCATTTTAATCTGTTTAAACCTGGATTAAAACACAGTATTAAAATTTTACTTTCTGTAACTTCAAGGAAGAGTAACATCAGTTCAAGGAGAAATCAGTTGGTACCAGATCAGCTTTTAAAACCGAGGCGCTTGTAGTCCAAAATGATTCAGTAACACTTCTCAAAAACAAACAATAAAAAATACAGTGCTCAAATACCCAAAGCCACGGCTTCAAATAAGTCTTGTTGCCCACCACAATCTACAGGCAAAAGGCTATAGAGATCTTTTCAGTCCTTACACATGTGACTCCTCGAGAGAACTATATTGTTGAATATGTGGAGAGAAAACAGGACAGTCACAGGGCCACAGAAACTGGCAGCTTTCTGATACTTTATAGCTAAGTATTTTATAGAACAACGCTGATACAAAAGTAAACCAATTGAAATTATTTCCTTTGGGCCTCCAAAGAATTCTAGATTTCTAGATTTCTAAATATAAATTATCAAATTTATTTCCATTAATTACAGTAATTTTAATAGAGATGATAAAACATTTCAATGTAGCTGTATTCAGAATAACTTTCAAATTACTTCCAAGGCCGTATGTGTGAAAACACTTTTATATCAAACCTTAGTTAAAGTTCATTCATAAAAAGATTTTAAAAGCTTTATCAAAAATCAGTAAGAAATCATTCATTTTCTTTTCTTCAGTGATGATGCACTGAACAAATACACAAAAGACCAAAAACAAAGCTTCCTTCTTATACTTTTTTAAACAATCAATGAAAATGCAGGACTTTTCACTGTCCAGCTTTTCACCCAGGACATAAGGGGCACTTCCATCAGGTGATCTCAGCAGCTGCGGACTCGGACACATGGATTTTCAGAAATATTCCCAGTCAGAAAGAGGGACTGTAGCCAAGTCAGTTGATAAAAAGAAATGGGGTGTCACTGACGTTTTATAAAAATGCCTTCCAATAAGCACTCAGCAGTTACTATCAGTAATAAGAGTTCCTGCATCCTCCCTGCTGTGCACAAGCACCCTCAGGTATCAGGCCAAATTAACGACTTTTTTCTGCATTATGAACCTGCTGGAAAACTTCCAGAATCACATTTTTGATATTTCAGTGAGTAACCCAGATTAAATAAAAAAAAGTGTGGTGGTACCTGGCACATGACAGTGCTCCGGGTGGCACCGTGTCCCACACANTGTAGCCAAGTCAGTTGATAAAAACCAATGGGGTTCATGTGACAGTGCTCCGGGTGGCACCCTGTCCCTCCATAGCTCCAGCACAGTGGTTGGCTTTGGTAGATCCAACCATCCCACCTGCCCTCAAGTAGTCACCACCTACTGGGCAGAGCTGCTCTAGACTCCTAAAAGGACCTTCACATCCCTTTCCAAGCAAGCAAATAAATATTCAGAGACCTGGCCTTCAAACCCATTCCAGAGTTATTTTCTGGAGAAGAATTATACCTATGAAGGCATTTACAGAGCAAGCTCAGTGTAAATTCTCACAATCCGTGTATTTGTAACTTCTGTTAATGGGAATACAACACCACAACTCTCCTGGAATTCAGCTAGCGTGAAGATGTCATTTCCCACTATTTTCTGACAGCAGAGGAGCGCTATTGTCCTGATTAGATCTTTGTTTTATCACGTCATCAAATAATGATCCTATCATTTTGTATTTCTGTTATTCATTTCCATACTGCAGTGATTTTTCCCTCCTCCTTTTCTTTCATGTTAATTTTTCTTTATTTTTTGTTTTCGTAGGAGAATTCTAACACAGATTTGAAGCACAGTAGTTTCAGTGAACTCTATAGCCTATAAGTTTATTCAATCAATTTCAATAATTGAAAAAGTATTGCAGTTGGGTGATAACTTCAGCTCTGCTGGATGCTCGTGCTGATTGCCAACCAGTTCTGTTCAAACTCAGCAATTAATCTGCATTCTTTTGTATTATTTGTTCTTCAATCATCGGAATTTTTGTAAACAAAGTAATTAACATTGGTTCTTCTAGCAAGTTCTTCTTAATCTGAACTTTAAACACGTTCAGAATTAATTCTCCACTCCAAAACATTTTCAGATTTTCCAAACATCACAGGCATTTTCAAAATGAAAAATCTGGAAATGTGTATTTAAACTGTGTTCATTGAGAAATTACATGCTTCAGAATTACTGAACTGAAACACTTAATATTTTATTTGCTTTGGTAAATGATTTTTTTTACCCTTTTAGTTTAATTTAAGCTAGGAGGAACTTCAAAATGTCAAAAGTTCTCTTACAAAAGGAAACTTGATTGCAGCTCAATTCTTTTTTTAAACTTATGGAAATTATTTCCCAAAATACATACCTAAGAAATAAGATAATATTTTCTCATACTTCATAAAAGTCTAGAAACTTAAAGCAACTAGGTTAAATTAAACATGAAAATAAATATACAGAATATAAAATCAATATTAAAAAAATTGTGAATGCCATCAAAATCCCACAACTACCCTTGCATATCAAAGGTAGTGAAGGAATATGCTGGAATATATTTCAGAAAGAAATTTGGCCCTGGCTTCACAGTCTACATCTTATTTATTTGCCTGCATTTGTACCTCTTTCATTACTTGAGAACACCCATAGCCAGGCCAAAAGAAATGCGTCTCCAGACAGAAGGCACAGTCTTGAAATGCACATTATAAATATATATATATTTTCATACCATCTATTTTTGTCTCTGTGCCACATGATTCAGAATGACTTTGCCAGTTTTCTCCTGAATTGAGAAGAATGAGTCAGAAGAAAAACCTGGCCTTGAGCTTTCATTCACTTTAATTTAAACTAAGATACTTCCCATGCTCTTCTCTTTATCTGATGCTTTCTCAGGGAACAGAGAAATAAGGCACACAGATGAGTTTAATTAAAATATGATGACCAAATAGGCAGAATTCTCCCTAATATAATTAACATGAAGACCATCAGTGCTTGTATGATGAGAAGCTCTCATGGCCAGGATCCCATTCCGTAAAGCAACGTACAGAGTTTACGGCTGTTGTCTAAAAAATGGGGTGAAGTTTGTCCAGTTGAAGACTGCAGATATTTACTGTAAATGGGGAAATTCAAACCGAATCAGCAGTTGTGTGCCTGATTACCACTAGATTTCCAAGCTTTCTCTATTCTCTGATGAGATTACAGGATCTAGACACAAATAGGGAAACTCTGTGCTTGTTAAAGCTGCTGAAATATTTTTGACAGACACTGGTAGGGCTGAAATTTCAACAAGTTCAGATAAACTGTGGATTCAAGAAGTCACTGAGGTAACGGTGAAATACTTGCTCTTTAGCTGCTGGTAAGATTTCTGTAAATAAAACAAACTTCTGCTTTTATTCTTTCTTTTTATTTCCCCCCCCCAGCAGGATGATGACATGAGGGACAGTCAGTTTAGTTTCACAGCATACGGGGTGAGCCCATGTCTGCAAGCGAAAGACGGAGTGACCCAAAAGGGACCAAACAACCCTGCTCAAGCTGCACCAAAAAGCCCTGAAGAGATGAGAAAGGTATTCATTGACCGGGCCAAGAAGATAGACACGATATCCAGAGCTTGTTTCCCTTTAGCCTTTCTGATCTTCAATATTTTTTATTGGGTAATTTACAAAATCATCAGGCATGAGGACATTCACCAATAACGAGGTTAAGGCTCGCAGTAGACACAGCTCAACGGGAGGTTTTCCCTTAGAAATGAGAATCCCAGGAGTGACTGGGAGAGTTAAAGGCATTGAGGGGGGGACACAAAAAGACCCTGCCATGCCCAGTTGCAGCGAGGCAGAAGAATGGCACCCGGAGAAGATACATCTGCTCTTGTAAACATTCCGTGTCAAACTAAATATTAACTTTTTCATTGTAAATCACTCTCTACTGAAGCTTTACTGCCAAGTATTTATACATACTGTTACATAGTGGTATAATTGTACAGTTCTCTTTGATGTTCCTTCCATTTTTTTTAATTCTGGTGTATTTTTAATTAAAAAAAAAAAAGGGGGGGGGTCCAGAATAGCCTAGGTAAATCCCATAGTATTACAGAATAGATTAGCATTTGTAACCTTTATTTCAATTTTACAAGATAATGACAAACCACTGACTTGAGATTACAACTTTAAGGACCTTTTCTTGTCTTAAGGACAGAACCTGCGGTTTTGCAATGAGCACATTTGATGGATTTAAGTTATTTATTCAGTGTACTTCATATTACCATTCCCCTGGAAGGAGTATGGTGAAATAATCTCAGACAGCACAAGGTATCTACAGCCTAATAGTCTGCATTTCACATGGGAAATATATTAGAATTTGTAAAGAATTTATTCCTGCAAAGGATTTTTTTTCTTTTAATTACCTACACTTTGATAATTGAAACTTAGAATATTTTTTAATCCTTTTTATATTTTTGAAGGGTTGTTTTTTTTTCACTTAATAAAACTCATACACCTTTGGAGATAAACTACAAACTGCAGAGACAAACTACATCAAAATTTTGCAATGCTTGATTTTGATTCAATGCAAAGAGATCTTGGACCAAAATTAAGAGCGAATAGTCAACTGATTTCCTGAAACATTTGGAGGATGAGTAGAGCAGTGTTTATGCATATTTGTCTCCATTTCTGTCTCATTCTTTGAAGCATAGTGACATCTATGACTTAAATACTGTTGAGGAAGCACTTCACAACTTTGGAAAAACAAGTCACTGTTATAAAACATGAAAAAGGATCTGAATGGATTTTTACTTTTATTATACTTCGCATTAATTAATTGGAGACTAACTCTCAAAATTCTTATTTTTCCTTCTTAGGATTAAATAGGTCACATTAGTCACTTCTTTGAATTATAACAGAATAGATCACATCTATGGCAGGGCTTGTAGGCAAGAGTGTTTACTTTTCCCAATCTTGTCTACTGAAAAACAAAAACATGCTCAGATATGGACATTTAGAATTACTGGGTCCAGTAGCTGAGGCTGTTTCTCACTGCAAAAATATTTTTATTTTGAATATGTTTTAAAATTTTGGTTTGTTGTTGCTCAGAATGTGTGTACAAAAGTGAAATACAGCTGGAGGCAAACATCTGGTGCCCTGCCAAAGGCATGGCACATCTGAACTAACAGAACCATGTAACTCTGCACCAAGGGTTATAACACAACAACCTGGGGCTTGGTTGGGTTTGTTGCTGTTTTCCTCCAAGGATTACTGAAATAGTATTGCTCAGATTTTGGTCAGCTGCATCAGAAAGAAGCGGTGTAATCCGCCTGTATTTTTAAAGAGTATTTTTTTTTATATTTTTGCTTCACTTACAATCTGAGATGGATTCAATTATTTTAAACAATTATTGTTTGTGATGGTTGTGTCTTGTTTTTGTTGATTTCTTTATATGCATGTTCCAAAAGACCCTGTTCACTAACAAAGGTGCTCATCTGTGTGAGGGCGTATCATGAACTAATGGCTGACATTTCAGTTGGGTTATATGCCTCTCTCTCAAATTTATTGTTAGCTGCATCGTATGAAGAGGGATATAAACTTGCTTCTGCTGTCAGAGAAGTCAACAGTATTTTGTGTAAGGAGTCTTTGAAGTGCTGGATCCACAATCAAGATCCATCATCTTTCAGGCTCATCTCTCTTCTTTCCTTCTAAAATAGCTGACTTGCATTCAATGAAGAGTTCTTCATTGAAGGGGTGCATAAAAAAAATAAATAAAAAAACCCAAAAAAACGTTGGCCAGATCAGAAAGTCCTAGTTCTTCTAGTGTATAACACGTGGGCCTCTGGTTGACATTGCCTCTTTCCTGAACATTCAGTAATCTATTGCTCTCACACATGCATTTCTACCTTGCTTTGAAAACATTAAATAACCCCAGAGATGATGAGCTAAACATCACAGTTCTACCAAGGTTTCAACTCAGAGAGGCCAAGCCTGCTTTGAACACCCAACCATTGTGCATGAAGGATGCTTTCGGCTCATTTGCCTTGTCCCCCTCGCTGTAAGAGCCAGGGCAGGGAGTCCTGGATCCCCTGCACCCCCTTTCTGGGCTGAGCCAGGCTATGTCAGTGCTCAGCACATGGACCTTTGGGTGACAGTGGTGCTTCAGACCTCACAGCGTGGACGTGGTCATAGCACCCACTGTGAAAATAAAACTCTGGACTGAATTGCCTCTGAATTATTTCAACTATTATTTCTTAAGTGTACTGAAATAGAAGTTTGTGTGGCCTTCAGGTAGTTTTGTTTCATTGTGCCATGGTTTTGTGTTGGAAGGGACCTCAAAAATCATCCAGTCCCAGCCCCTGCCCAGGGCAGAGACACCTCCCACCAGACCCAGTTCCTCAGAGCCCCGTCCAACCTGGCCAGGGATGGGGCAGTATAAATCTCCTCTCTTTCCTTTTAAAGCCATTATTATCACACAAGAAGGCTTCTTGTAAGCACAACCCCCGCATGACAGGTCAGGTTTGCGCCAAGTCATCGTTTGCACTAGGTGCAGACTACGTGCTGCTCAGGTCATGGTTTGGTGGTCTCTGTAGACCAGCCCTATACTTCATAACTCTGGCATGAGAAGACCATTGCAACACAATGAAAACCAAGGGAGAAACTGTAGGATCTCGAGGAATTCTCTTCTCAAAGGCCAGAAGCTACAGGATCATGAAAGACAGTAAGGATGGTCCCTTAGAGACATAGCAGAGACATTCACCTACCACAGTACCAAGTTCTGCCTAAGTTCTGAATAGAAGAACAGGTTTTATTTTTAAAACTATATTCAATGCAAACAAGCTTGCATTGTTGTTTTTCTCTGTAATGTTGATAAACTAGAGCAGGATTAAAGGAGAAAGGGATATTAGCAGTTTACTATTGAAAATGCATTTATTTTAACACCAAAAGAAAGCATATTCTCTTTTCAAGGAGTTTTGGCAACAAGCTCTATAATTTAAGCAGGTTAGTGGAATTCAGGGAGAACACGGGATTTTATCAGTTTTTCAGCTGGATCATATGCTGGTTTTCTTTGGATTGTCTTTATTACAGTTCGTTCCAAACCCTTCTTACAGGCTACTTGTGTGAGAGATGATTCTGTTTACCCACTAGAAAGGCTTATATTTAGGTGATTTAGGTGTGCACTTTACATGTAAGGAGTGAGGTATTGCTCCTACTTTGTACTATAACCCCTTAAAGATTGTAGGTTGATAATGTAGATAAAAATAGAGTAGAATAAACTGTAAAAATCCATATATTTTTAACATTAGGGAAAGATAAAAAGTCTTCCTTAACTTGAAAAAAAAAAAGTATTATTTTTAGCAATAATTTTATATAAGATAGAAATTAATTCTTTATACAGTTCCCAGCCCAAGCTGAGGTGGTTGGCTACAAAAGGCTCTCATATGAGCTATCCATAGGAATTAATCTAATCCAACAGAGCAGAATTTGGCCTTAAACTGTGAAACTGCCCAAATAGCTATGAATTCTTACAGTAAGGGTACTAACTTTATCCCCATCTCACTGTAGGATCACATGGTGATTCAGATGAGAACGATATCTGCTCATCACAGCTTTTTTTCTTTTTTCCTTTTTGAGACAACTCAGAAGAAAAACATAAATCACTGGCTAAGCTAAGCTAGTTGTTAATAATAAAATGGAGTATTTTCTTTTGGAGCGGTTATTGAAAAGGTGCCTTCAGGCAAGATGCAACACCGACAGCTCTCGTTTGGGAAGGCTTGTGGGAGCAGGTTGAATTGCCAGCAGCAGTGGGGTAAATGCCAGAAAAACCTTGGCTCATCCTCTATTCTTGATGTTCTTGACTATTTACTGCACTTCTTCACTTTCATCTTTGTGAAATATGCAAGAAACGTTTCTGAAGTTCGTATTTTTATGTACAGCAGAGCGCTCTTAACAGATCAAATGGACTCTGATGTTCCATAAGTATGTAATAATGAGATGGACAAAAACTAATTGTGCCATAAGCTTTTGGCCTAAAGGTTTACCATAATATACAGTATTTTGTGTGTTAATGATCCCAGCTTTTTAAAGGCTGCAGAAAAAAAAAAAATGATAGTGTATCAATAAATTGTCGTGAGTTTTCAAAATATTCTCCTGTGAATTCTGTCTGATGACAATTTCATCTCAAAGTACTTCTTTTTTGGTAAAGCTCTATTAATGTGTTGTGCTGGGATTTGATTAAATTCCTTTTTATTGTATTACAGTATCATATCGTACTTAAGCTGACATTTTCTGCCAACATAATTGTTAAAATATGTGAAATTATGGTGTCACCCATGTCATTGTAGATATTTTGTTCAAAAATAATAAACTTAACTTTTTTCAGAAACCATGCAATCATTTTTACAATTTTTTTCTATTTAAGGCAATGGGTTTAAAATCACAGGAGGGACTATCAATATCACTGGAAAGAAGGGTGGAACCCTCAGCAGTAGTTGAGGTGCATTTACCATTAAATATTTCAAGATTGAAAACTCTAGGGAGAAGGAATAGAGTGCCTTTAATTGTTATATTAGTCAGATTAACCTTTAAAATACTTTAACTGTATGAAAAGTACAAAGAGGTGCTTTCAGAGCGTGTGGTGGAGGTTGGCAGGCGCTGAATTAGGAGTTTGATCTTCTCAGGCTTCCTTTACTATGAATGGACAGAAAGAGGTCTCTCCCAAGGACAGGCTGCTCTGAAAAAAATCCCACCCTGAAAACTCAGGGCAAATTATCTTGATAAATGGCTACTGACATCAGGACAGTCACTCCATAATAGTCCTAATGATCTTATCATCACAAAGGCAAAGCATTCACTTGTGATAAAATAGCCTCATGGAAACTTTCTAGACCTGTGGGCCCTCCTAAACACTCTTTGATAGAAAAAAAGTATTTTAAGAGAACTGAAGTGAGGTTAGCAAATAAGAATTCTTCTGAGACCAGTCTGAGTTCTGGTAGTCTGGTTACAGCAGGGTTAATGCGCTAATGAAGAGAATACAGAATGGTCATCTTGGTAAAGCCACGTGTCAACATGATGCCATTTAGGCTAGAAATCCTTTGCAGCCCCAACACAGCAGCTTTGTGCTCCCAGACCTCGTATGACCAAAGGCAACATCACTTCACCCCTTGCAACTTGCTTTTCAAGACAATGGGATACAAATACAAGATACCTTTGTCTGGTGGGAGGTGTTCCTGCCCGTGGCAGGGGGTTGGAACTGGCTGATCTTTAAGATCCCTTCCAACCCAACCATTCTGTGATCCTGTGACTTTGCCATTCTTCCAAATGAACTATTTGCATATACAAATAATTCAGTTCAGCAACATACGGCCTAGAGCTCTAGAAAGTGGAAATTTCTCAAAAGAACAGCCAAATGAAAGGAAGCATCTGAGTGTGCCCTCCTAGAGCCCCATGGATCTGCGTAGTCAGTCCCTGTTGTCCCCAACAGCTCCTGCTCCAGTACATCTGTCCCACCTCATCTTCCAGAGCCCAAAGCACACCTGGTACCTCTGGTCTCCGTCAGGTCTCTTTACAAGCCACGAAGTTCTGAAACTACCACCCTAACAAATGTTTTTGCTTCCAGAGCAAGAAGATGGCAAAGGCACCGTACCAGGGTGCAAGAAGCAATTAAACAAGACCTTAACTGCCAGGCAACGTGACCCCAGAGTAAGAGAAAAAAGAAGCAACAGATCTTAAAAAGATCAGTATGTGATTAAATTCCATAACCTATGCAGCCTTTTCAATGCAGAGCTCTGGAAAAACGGATGGCAAACATCCTCTTCTTAATATTTGCATATATAGCTACCAAATTATATTAAAAATGAAATAACGAGTTAATTCCATTGGGCGGACGCAATTGATTTTATTTCTAGGATCCTACCCTCTCTGTACTGGCAGGATCTCAGAACACTTTTTTCTGAATAAGCATTATATGCAAAAGAGGGTTCCCTCCCCACCCATTTCTTGTCTCCTTGTGGCAAAGTCATGGCCATTTCTGAGGAAAATATAAAGGACACCAGGAGATGGCTCCCTCTCACAGGGATGGAGGGATCTCAGGACTGCTCCCACTTGGTTCAAGGCAATAAACCTCAGCAAAAGGCATTCCTCGCCCAGAGACTCCAAACTCCGACGTCTGGTATTAAGCAGGACACATATCAAGCACAAGCACTGTTTGTGCTAAAAATCACACTCCATTTGGAAAGCCATGCAAACGTTTTGAGGTGATGCTGCCCTAGAAACAGAAATAGCCACAATCTTCATTTAAGAATAAAACCCAATGATTTATGCCTAAATACACATATGAAAATGTAAAGCATTTTATACCTAAATATTTTATTATATAAAAATTGTTTTTTAAAACAGAAACCAATAATTTACTACTTTTTAGCATTTGTTGATTGTCACTTATTGCTGCAAGTATGATTTTGGCTGACAGAAAAGGAATGGCTAGTCAATTTTTAAAGCAGTCTTTAAAAAAAAAATTAAAGAGAAAAATGAGTATTTACACCCTGCTCCCTAATCTGCTAAAGCTAGAAGGACTTTGGAGTAGATTCCTCATGCTAAGGCTGCCATCAGAGCACAGGTACAGATCCATCAGTTATTAGCTATGTATAGCAGCTATTCCACTGACTAATGACACACATGGTGTTATTCTGTAATAAATCCCCAGAAGGCAGCATATATAGAGCTTTCCAGCTGCCTCGTGACAGCAGTTGGGTCACCACCCACTTGCTTCCCTTCACCCTTTTGCACATTCTCTCAACAAACCTGGGAACAGAGCACCCTGAACTTTGGTCTGAAATGATAGTGAGGATATTATTCGAGACAGATACTACAGAATTGTTGGAGACCAGAATAGATACCTCCGTGTACTACTAAGAGGCATTCACTGGTTGTCCTGAATTTCTCCAGAGACTACAACCTATCAATATGGTGCATGTGGCATACATTAAATGGTGGGCTTGGGCAGTGGTGGGTTAATGGTTGAACTTGACGATTTTGAAAGTCTCTTCCCTAACCTAGATGATTCTATATGTTCTCTCTCATGATTTAGGTGCTAGTTAAATGGGACCACGATGAAGACTGTTCATTTTGAATCTAACACCAAGTAATAAATTATCTGCCACAAGTTAAAGAAGGATATATGTAAGGTTCATAGCGTTTACAACTTAAAAGTCAACAAACATTGTGTTTGTTGGACTTTTTTCCCCCACCTTTGCAGGCTCTCCCAAACAATGACTCAACTGAATTACTTTGATGTAACAACCAACTGCTTTATGTCTAACTGTGTTGCCCATAAAAAACTCAGTGAAAATGAAACAAGAGCAGCTTATTCTGGTCTAGTTGGGGGTGTCCCTGCTGACTGCAGGGGGGTCAGACTAGATGACCTTTGGAGGTCCCTTCCGGCCTGGACCATTCTAGGATTCTCAGTTTAACAGGAAAACTTTCAATTTTATACCAATGTAGTCAGAGGTGATACAGAAAAAATTTCATACCAACACACACTTTTGAGAAGATATATTTAAAAGCACTTTGAAAACCGTCCTGTCCGTTTTTCAGCAGCTTGAGATTTACTTTAAGGTTTCTAAGTAGCAAAAATATCCTTGAGTTTTGTTATTGCAAATACATGATACCAAACTTTGAAGCAGTACCAAAGCAGCTTCTAGGTGAGGTAAGGGGGAAAAAGTCTTTCTTCTCTCTCCCTTTCCCTGTTGGTTTTGGGTATTTTTTGGGGTGGAATTGTTTTGTTGTGTGTGTTTTTTTTTGTTTTTCCCAAATAGCTTTGTATCTCACAGCAAATCTGCTCCCTCTGGGAGGACTTTGCTCAATAGTTGCTGGGCAAGATAACATCAGTTCAGGTCCTGCCTGGGCTACTGGTTGTGGCAGGAGGAGTTCAGTGTGCAGGTGAAGTCCTGATGGTATAAGAATGCCTCTTCCTGAGAGCTCCTTGCATACTGACCCCAGTTTATTTCATGACACCTTCTTTCATTTGAGAGGTTGTACTGATACAGAGGGAGTTGTCCCCTTTTAATTATTTCTCCCCTCTGATTAGTATCAACATTTCACACAGCTGCTCCATTTGTAGAACAGTTATATCATCTTTCAGATTATCAAACTTCCAATACTTCTTTTTTACCCACAATACTCATGCTTGGGCTCCCAAACTGCCTCCCCTCATAAGGGAAAGTATGGGCCCGGTTTGTTCTCTTCCCATAGACCCCAGGTGATCACTTGGGTAAGAGTTACAAGAAAATTAGGGTACTTAGATCCCTTCCTCACCTCTGTCCTTCCTTCCTCCTGGAAAAAGTTCAACCTCAGTTTGCAGTATTAGCATGTCCAAGTGGCCTCAAGTCTTCTATAAGCACCTTCATCACCATGCACTTTCAAAGTATTGAACCTATCTAAACTCTATCAGAATTGACAAAATTTGTTTATTCTTTTCCTGATTTCACCTGAGGGGTACAGTTCCTTTGGGATGCCCACAGGGACTGCTGGATCCTCTCTGTAAGCACACAGAAAATCCCAAACACCATTTTTCCTCCTCCTAGCTCACAATCTCTCTTGAACCTGCTCTCATCCAACCACATAACATTCCCTACTATTTAGCAAATGACTACAGGGTAATTCCAGTGTTTGCTGACCTGTGAATTTTACAGGGTTCCTTAGCCTTTTACAAAACAAAGCAGAATATTCTACTTGTAGCTACCACAGCAACATACCCCCTACACTTCCTCTGGCACGTGCAAAACCAAAAATATCTTTTCCAGCGTGACAGAAAGTGTTAGTGTTTTCCGCTGTTTGCTCCATGCCTGACTAGGAATTTCTAACTCCGGGGCAAATTTAAGCCCTATCAAGTACACATGTGCAACCTGCTGTGCATTTGCCCCTGCCAGGCTCTACATACATCAGTCACAGTTTAAATATGCATCAGAATTTTGCAGCTCCAGAGAGAGCAGATCTATTTACAGTCACAAAAACTGTAGGAATTCCCCAGCTATATTTACGTATTCATCTTGAACAGAAGAGGAGAAAATGTTACTCAGTCTGATTTTGAGGCAAGGCTGTCTTACCACAGCATGATCTGATTTTCACGAAAGCAAGCGGTAAAATACCTACTTGTCCAATGGAAAATGATTCTGAGAAGTTGTCCTCCAGAGCTTTATCTGAGGATTTCTGCCTCTGTTGGTTCCGGAAGTTCTGGAGCAAACGCAGCTTTTAGCGGGAACAAAGTGTGGGAAGTGCACTGTAAGACACCAGCCTTACTGAAATGCTGGAAATTGTTCCCAGCAGAGCTCTCACACGGTACTTTGGGTGGCCTGAGCCTTCTGCTAAAACACAGCAGGATTAAGTTTCCAACAGAACTGTCAACACACACAGCATTTTTACAGAAGTATATGTAAAATATGTCAGAAGTCCATGGGTTTGCCATTTCACTTTTCAAAAAACACCAAACAGAATATTAATTCTTTTCTTTTAAATTAGCACTCTGAGCTGCCTCCCTGGTGGAAAAGATGAAAGATATGAAAGATATAAACACCTTACGGATGTTGCAAATGCATCCCATCCATCTTAACCTATGTTAAGTCTCCCTTGAAAAAGGCATAATCAGTTTTCCAAATTGTCCAGTCAATGGTGCAAGACCAGTGAGTGACAGGGTTAATTCTGATGTCGCAATTTTCTGAACTTAATATCCTTTGATACAGTTTTAGTGGCAAGAGTTTCCGTGCATCTGGTTGGAACCAGAATTTGCTGTCGATCCTGCTTGGGTAGTTCCCCACAGCCCCGGTCAATGGGGCTGAAGTCAATGGAAAAACATCCACAGAAATTGGATGAGGCTGCCCTCCCTGCTTATGAACGGCAGTGATTAAAAAAATACTCTGTTCATAAAAATAAACTGTAGCAGAATCTAAACTGAACTTGTAAATCTGACCCAAACTTGGACATCTGTAAAATAGATTTGCCATCGTGACTCTCTTAATTCTGCTGCAATCCAGTCTTGCTCTGTCTGAAGTGGAAATATTCCTACTGACCTCAGCACTGGCTGGGAGAGGCTTTTTAAGGCTTATTCGACTCATACATGTGACTTCTCAATAGTCTTGGTTACACTATAATATTTTAAATAGTAAAATAAACATGGAAAGTATTCTCAGAAATGGTAAGATAGTAATCGTGCGACATCCAGAAATATAAAAAATATATTCCCTTCACTGTAAAACTCTTTGATCCTTCTTTCATCCTCCAATCTCTCTTTTAAAATTCTCAGGATAAAAGCCTATGGAAACAGACTATATCTTTTTGTTTGTGCTGTCTATATCCAGGTAGTAAATACTTGGTAGAGAAATCAGAACAAGGAAAGAAACACCAAAACCCCCTAGCTTTAGATAATGTATTTGAGTTGAGATCTAGAAAAAGATCATTACTTTATTTACTCATTATAAAGGAACTCCACAAGTATTCCAAATGGTTCATGCTTCTGCTTCTGGTCCCACTTGAAAGTCTAAATAGAAAATTTCTCCATCATTTTAAATCCAGCAGAGGATAACAAACAGCTCCTGCCTTTCCATGGATCCCCAGGGACAAATATTGATTAAAATATATTATTATATACCTCGTGGAAGGAAGCAGACATAGGAACAGAGCTGCCTTTAGCACTGCTCTAGTGCAAACACACAGACTGCCTCCCTGCAGTTTCTGTGTTAACAGGAATTTAGCTGTGTTCTGAGCTCTCCAGAGCTCATAGAAAAAGATGAGACTAAACAGATTACCTCTATTTTACCATCCCACTCTTGGATGTTGTTGTACTATTCTGCAGAAAAAATGCAAAGGCTTGGAGACCTTTTCAGTCAGCTCTTCTATAGTCGGTTTCTCCTTTACGTGTACGAGAACTCTACCCATTCACTGTATTACACCACTATGCCTGAGGTTATCTAGAAACAGAAAAATGAGGAATTTGGTAGATCTGTCACTTCATAGATGGATGTGGAAATAGGGTGGACTCTTGCTCTGCTTCTCATAGGAGATCAGTTGATGATTCAGAAGGGGAAAAGGGCAGAAGAACAATGCGTAGATGCATTTCCAGCCCTTTTGTCCATACAAATAAATCCATAGAAGTTAATTATTCTTGGGTAGTTAGTTTGAAACCCAGCCCAACTAGCCAGACTCCATGGCTGCATCTACACAGTTCTGAAGGCAGCAGAACCAAAACAAACACTTGTGTTTACTCAACAGGACTAGATAATTAACTGCATTCTGAAATGATGTCATGAAAGTCACATCTAGTTTGTGAAAAGCAATCTAAGATGCAAAGATTACTGTTATTTACAGACTGATCAAAAAAGCTGTGAACTTAATCTCTTCATATGGTGCCTGGGACAATAGTTCTATGACTCTTCAGCATGTTTTACAGGAAGAAAAAGAAAGTTAGTTAATAATAAAAGAGGAAGAAACAAATTATCTCTCCTGTTTCTCCAGGACTCTCATGAAATAACTGGAACTGCAGAAGAGAAAGAAAGGATAACTTGGGCCCATTTCAGTCTCAAAAATAACCTAAGTTCTGTTAGTTAGACTTAGGGCCACATCCACAGAGAAGATACTGAACAATCTCAGCAGTGTCTTCAAGCCTTGGTCCTTGTCGCTTACTTCCCCCTTGTGGCCCCATGGCTCTTGCATATTAGCTCTGTATTAGTGATGGCAGGTGCAGAGTCCATCTTCACAGGACTCACATTGCCCAAAGTATCACATTATCAATAGGTTACAACAATATTGCAAAGGAGAGAGCTATTTTGAGCAGCTGAAAGCAGGAATCTTTCCTTCTTTCAGTAACTGCCCATTCCCTGACCTCCTACTCCTGTGTCTGGCAGAATGCTGACACCCAAGGAGCCTTCAGGACAACAAGGAGTTGAGACCTCCTTCATTTTTTCCCACGCTGTGGGGTATTGCTTTTTCTGCCCCAGTTCAGCTTGCTCTACCTAAAGCATCCCCTGCACGCTTCACTGGCAGGAGGGAATTTACAGAGTAATAAATTTTTAGTTACACTGAGTAAAACTCAAAGTTATAAAATCATTATTTTTAGATCATGTATCTAAAATATTCCTTAACTACATGTTTCAGTTTAAAAAAAAATGGTCTAATACCATTTAGATGATGCAAATTCATATATTTGTGCATTGTGCCTAAAATTTGTGCTTTAAGTAAATACAGAATCACAGGATACAGGGACTTCTGCTTGAAGATAGAATCAGACACGTATGTCTGGGCAGACACCTGTTAAACCTGTTTTTAAAGAACTTAAATTATTTCAGCTTCCTACTTCCCCAAGGCTTTATTTTAGTACTTCATTATTCTTACACTTCGAAGGGGTTTTTTGATATATCTGAGAGAAAACTCTTCCTTTTTGCAATTTAATGCTGTTATTTCCCATTCTATGACAAACAAGGAAAATACATTATTCCTTTCCTCTCTGCTAATGGTTTATTTACCACATTCCTTCTCCACATCATAATCCTTGATTCTTCTCTGCTTTAAGAGGAAAAAAAAACAAATCCAATGCACTTATTCTTTCCTTGCAGATCATGGTTTCCAGACTGCAAATCACCGCTGCTGCTCTCCTCTACAGGCTCTTCAGCCGCTCCTCCGCTTGTCTGGGAGAGCCCAATGCAGAACTGAGCAGAGAATTCTAAGTAAAGCCTTGCTGCCATGGTGCAGGGCTATACTACTTTGCATATTTTGGACACAGGATGTTATTTATACATTTTCCTTTTCAGATCAGCCTCTGTTGATCCATGTTCAGCATGGGAGCCATACTAACCCTTAGATTCTCTTCTGTGCCCAAGTATTAGTGAGTCTTCAGTTGCTCACTTAAGCAAAATATTTTGTTCCTTTCTGGCCTGAAGTGACATGAAAGCAATGTAACTTGAATGTTTTCCAAGGAAAAAGAGGCCCTTTTAAAATTCTTTCCCCAGCTTCACAAGACCTTTCAAAAATGCTTTAAGACCGTGTTGGTAGAGCTCTCCCCCATCACTCAATAATAATGAAGCAACCCTGTCACAGCCAAGCTGCAAAGCATTCAGATGCTGTCATGACAGTGCTTTTAAAGAAGAAAGCATGAAGATTTCGAGTAAATATTCATTTGGTGCCACTTCTTGCTTTTGGAAAATAAAACCCAGATTTTTTCCATCCTTTCCTTTTCACACATGTACACTCACAGACACTGTCTAATTTATCAGGCAGGATTCTGTCACTGTTAGGGAGCGGTTAGAAGATGTTCAGCACACAGCAGGTGCCTAAAGAAGATGACTTTCTGTTGTGGACTGGAAAATTTTTGTAATAAAAATTGGAGGAACATTCTAGATGCAAATCCCCAGTGTATTTCATCTGCATGTAACACGAGCTTAGAGAAAAAATAAAAATCTGTCAATTAAAGCACGGACACATTTAGCTCCAAGTCTTAAAGCAAGGGAGTCATGCAGAAAACTTGATTTTAAGTGAGGCACAGAGGGTCACCAAAATATGACTAATAAATAATTCCTCTATTATTTTGAAAATAATTGGAGTATGCAAGAATTTCAAATAATTACAAGTTATGGGTGTGTTTTCAATGAACTATCTCAGTTTATTTTTTATAACCAATACATTTGGGGGATCACATGACAAATACTGAGTGAGCAGATAAATGAAAATTTATTAAGGAAAATAACGACTCCTGTGAAATAATTGTGGAGTTTCTATATCCTATTACTGCCAATTCAATTCTGGAATGTCTCAGGAACAGGTCAGGGTAAAGCCAAGCGAATAGCCCCACAAAACCCCACCATTCCAACGGAGGTTACTCAAAACTAGAGTAAAACACCCCGTGGCTCAAAGCACATTCACCTTTCCCTGAGCACGTCCTTTGACTTTTTCCTGATTCAACAGCTGAACTTACAGCTTTACATCTCTGGTTATTAATGTCACAGCTAAAGAGAAAGTAAAAGCAGCTCCTGAGGAGTGCCCTCCAAACATCAAATGACAGGCAAGTGATTTATACATTAGATATTCCTCTAGTAACATAAATATTTTGAAACCTTCCAATACCAAATTGATTTACGCTGACAATTCTCAATTTAAGATTTGTCACCTATTGATAGATTTGGACAATGTCTGGTGGAGGCAGTTCCCTGGTAAAAGCTAAGCTATCATTATAAAGGATTTCTCCTAAGAAATATGGAGCTTCTTAAGGTTATTTTATATATTTCTGAGGCCACAGTTGACAAACTGTGTGAAATTTACTCTTACAGGAACTCATTGGTTAGCATTTGTTTAGCAGGTTAAGAATGACCTTGCAAATCCCTAACAAAAAGAGAGAATTTGCTGCCACAGGAAAATACTTCAGTGTCAATCTATAAAAGCGATAATGTAAAGGTATTATTTGTGTCAGTGCTGGGTGGATGGTTGGACTCGATCTGAAAGGTCTCTTCCAACCTAGACAATTCTATGATTCATATAAAAATAATTGAAACATTAGGGTTTTAGAACACCAGGAAACTTGCCATTATTGGATAAAGGTAACATTGGCACCATCGCATCTCTTAAGGGCAAGACCAGAAAACGCGCATTTCCAATAAGCGACTGAGATGTTCTCACCTGTTTTCATCTATCTAGACCCAGCCTCTGGGAGTCCCTGCTGTAAATGAACCTCATTAACTCAATTGTCAGGACCTACTACAGACTGGCAATAAAGGCAATGTGGATTTTAGGGATAGCTTTCATTCCTTTGGGCGGGTTAGTGATCAGAATATAAACCGATCTTGCAGCCTCCGTTGCCGAGCTTCTCTCTTTCCACCCTTCCATTGATCAAGGTGTTTCCTATCCCCAAAGGTTTACCTGGAGAGGCTGGAGAATAAACCAAGCACAGTTTTTCAGTGTCTTATTCCCACCTGCATAGCACTGCCTTATTCCAAAGACAGTCTGGGTTTTCCCTGTTGCAGAACCCTTGTGTTTCCTCTAAAGGAGTTTCAGCTCGTAAGGGATGCAAATATAATTCCAACTTTTAGCATTCTTTGACCACAGTCCCAACAGTTATATTGATCCTATCATTTCTGGAAAGAAAAAAGAAGAGCTGGATCTGGTGCAGAAGGTGGATTCAGGAAATGCACAGTACTGCTACGTTCAGCTGGGTTTAAAGTTATTCTTCACCACTTTTAAAGAAGATGTAATTGATTAATGTTGGCTTTTTTTCTGTATAATTGCAGTAATGTAAAGTGTGGTAAAATATAGCACAACAATTTAGTATCTTTACAGCCAGGCTCACAATCCTTCTAAGAGTACACCCACACCACAGTTTGTTCCTTCCTGGTGCTAAGGTCAATATGGTCAGAATTAATACTTATTTTTAAAGGACATTTTTTTCTGAACTTGCCAAAATTTTCAGCCTGTCAAGAATTATTAAATAGGATTGCCAGTTATTTCAGAGAGCACATGGGAAAAAAAAAAAAAAAAAAAAGGACCTAGAGAGTCTTCCAAGATCCTGAAATGTCAGCAAATCCAAATGCTTCCTTTGATGTAATTTCAAACATCTGAAAAACATTATTAACTCAATGCTAAGGTTTCCTCTTAAGTCACTGAAGACTCAAAGAAGATAATAGATCTGATTCTCACTGTCTTTTATCTCATATAGTTATTAGCTGTGCAAAATGCATACGCAAGATGTCGTCAATTCTGAAACGAGAGGGAGGGTAATGAAGTATTTCATCTATCAAAAGCAAGTGTAAGCTGGAGGCTGATTTGATAGGAGCTGGCTGGAGTTCACTGTGAAATATTTCTTCTGTTCAGCACTTGGTAAAGAAAAGACATTAACTAATAACTGGTGAAGCAGAATTGTCCTTTTTCTTTCCTCTTCCATACCAGTTCCATCTCTGGCTATTGAGTGAGAGAGGGAACATAAAGCTGTGTGCCCTTTGGGAAGTACAGTAATTAGCAACAAATATTATATTGAGAATTTCAAGATTTTAAGGAAAGTCACTTGCTCCCTTCACCCAAATTTATTTTTCTAACAAGGTTCTTGCTTTGTAATTTACGTTTAATGGCTGTCAGGGTTTATTAAATATATTGAATTATGTGACAGATTCTATTTGAGTGATGCTATATCTGCAGTGCAGAAAGAGACATGCTCTGTTGAAAAAGGAATGCAGATATATCATAAAAAAATACATTATAAAGCACAGTAGAAAGAATCTCCCTGGCTTTCATTCTTTTATTTCTCTTCCAAAGGCCTCTGGAATTATTGTATTTACTCATACATCATCCAAGAGGCTGAGATTATTTTTACTTTGCTTTTTTCCAGGCTTACAATAATGTAAATGACTACAAAACCAGAAGGTAATAGAGAAGAAGGGCTGACTGTGACCAGGGACAAGCCTGGCAGAAATTCTTAAGCCTCACAACTGTGAGGGGGTTTCTCTGAGGAAACCTCAAGAGAAACCTGAGGACAGGAAACAAAACAACTACTTGGAAATTAATAGTAAGTCTACAGCTATTAAACATTTGCTTTGAAACTTTCTTAGTATTATTTGTAAGCTATAAATAAAAGGAGACAGTGAAAATACTGGCTTAACTGGCTGAATTTTCCATATGAGGGTGAAGGCTCAATAAAACATATTATGCTGAAGACGGAAATTCCCTGGGTGGTTCTGGGCTCCTGTGGCACCAGAGCCATTATCAAATCATAGCAGTGTATATCCCTGGGAGCAAAAATGCTTTCCAAGAAGTAAACTCAGGTGATGAAGGTACATTTAACAGCTACTGCCCAGTCAGGGCTTTGCTTTAGATGTACAAGGCACGATGCCAGCTCAGCATTAGCAGTCCATGTGCTCTACCACAGCCACTCCTGGAATTCTTCTTTAGCACAGGGCTTAACTTCTAAAGGTAGCTGCCTGGGAATATGTAAAACAATTTCCATAAATTTCTCCATGACCCCATATACTGGAGAACGCAGGGAGGGATTTTCATTCAATAGTATAACACAAAGTCTTAAAATCCTGGTAAATTGGAAGCTGCTCAGCTGGAAATGGCCAAGAGGAAGGACTTAAAGATGACCATAGAATGACAGTCTGAGCGTCACGTGTTGCAGGTGAGAAAAAGGCAAAAGGAATCCCAGGAAACATCAGTAGATACATTTTTATGGGGAATAATGCCCTTTAACA
Source organism: Nycticryphes semicollaris (assembly GCA_013400055.1). NCBI lineage: Eukaryota > Metazoa > Chordata > Aves > Charadriiformes > Rostratulidae > Nycticryphes > Nycticryphes semicollaris. The sequence continues at coordinate 438,935 of VXBJ01004391.1, read as the reverse complement.
GTCCTGGAACTGCTCTGAAAACGTATGTACAAAAACCTAAAACAGACCCAGGAGAGGACCACTTGGATTAGAAGAGGAACACGAATTTTTTTGGAGCCTTCTCATGTAAAAGAAAAGAGTTCTTTTTTTTTTTTTTTTTATTTTGGTAATAAAAATAGCAAGGATGTCTGACTGATCTCTGCAAACAGAGCATGTCCTTCTGATCCTGATGAGGGACAAACACTGAGAACAAAACAGAACTCTTTAAGCTAAGTAAGAGCATCAGAAAATAAGAGAATAAAATTAGTCATTAGTATTTTAGGCTTTCTCCTTACAGAAGAAAGAGTTCTAACCTATAGAACGTTCCAGGTTTGGAACAGAAAGCAAGAGGGGTTGAAGCCTTCAAAAGGAGAACTCCTCCTATGGAATATAATGCGAGTGCCTACAGCAGAATGGGATTTCTCTCAGGGACTAAATACCTTCCTTCTCACCCCTTGTTTCCATCACCATGTGAACACACATGTGTGTACACACATACATGTATATGCAGATAAAACCTCCAGTGCATAGGGACTTCACATTATGCTGCAATGCATTTCATCCACGGCCAGGCACAGCATTTGATCCGACTACACACTCGTGATCAGCAAATAGAGATATGTGAAAAGTTGGCTTGGAGTTAAATGTCATAACCTCTTATCACCACAAAGCAAAATATGTGCCTTGGGTGTAGAGCCCTGAGTCAGTATTTTTATTGATGCCAAGTTGTTATAAAATAATTTTATTTTAGATAAACATGAGGGCAAAGCAAGAGCAAATATATTTTTCCAGGAACTAGTTAGGATCTAGTGTACCTTCGCATCCCCTGAAAAACAGTGTATAATTCAGGAGTGACTCACTAGGGCACCAGCTCTGGGGAGTATGTTCAATTCCTGCTTGGGACTTACAATTAGTCAGGTGAAAGCCAAGTGGGGCCTATTTTTTACTATTGTTAGTTCAGTCCTGGTGTTGATGGAATTACTGAAATCAGTGCTCACTCCCTACTACGCTGCGCACGGCTCAGACTGCAAGACGGCGTGATAAAAATTAAACCAGTCCAGGAACCCTCTGGCAGTGAAGGAGGGGATTCTCCTTCCTTCCACTCTCCTTCCCAATGCCCTGAAAAATCAAGTTCAGCTCACTATTTCTGTTTTACCAATAAAACCAGGGATGGAACAGTCAAACCCAGCTGCTCAAGGCAAGGACTGTGGTAGACAAAGCCACAGCTTTTAGTATAAAACATTCTTCAGTTGGTTGGGTCATCTGGAACTGTCTTCACAGTCATCCAGAGGGAGGAAAAGCACTATTTCATGAGAGAAATCACACCGTTTCCTCAAATCTCTTTCAGGAAATCATTCTGCCAAAATGCTGAGGAGCAGAAAGGAGCAGTAATTTGTCCAGGGTTATCCCCAAGAATTCACTCATTGACATTTAGTATATTTATAGCAAATACATTCTAAATTAATCTTTAGATCTAAATTTCTCCTGGATAGTTAAAAATATGCAGTATGCTCACAAAAACACACCTGTATATAAATAAAGAAGACTCAAGTTACCCATTTCTTGTGTCAAAATCCATTATTAAAATTTACAGCCAAAAATACCTGTGGCAGCGGTGAACTCCTATTCTGGATAAGGAGGGAAAGGAGAAAGAATATACACAAACTGCTTTACTTGATTGTTTGGGATGAGATTTGTCTTGCACCGACAGGAAATGCTCATAAGAGAAGCTGGTATGTTGAAAGGGGATTATAAATCTCTTAGAACTTAATATTGGCGACAACTAGCGAAGCAATGAGGCAGTTAAACCTGAGCTGCTCAATCACTGCTGCTGCAAAACACAATCTGGACATCATCCACCCAAAAAAGCTGAGGGTTTTCTACATTATATTCTGCATCTTTTTAAATTGTATTTAATTGCTCTGCAGTTACAGTGTCTTTTCTACAGTACTAACAGCTCCATTTGTAATTTCACAGTACCACTGTGGAGAAAAAAAAAAGGATCTTCCCCCTGCCTTCCCTCCCCCCCATTTATGAACACAGAATCACAGACTCATTCAGGTTGGAAGAGACCCTTGGGACCATCGAGTCCAACCATCAGCCCCACTCTACGAATTCCTCCCCTACACCAGATCCCCCAACACCCCATCTCAACCACTCTTAAAACACAGAAATCAAGTTGTCACACAGAAATGATGAACAAGTGCCAAGAGAAACGATCTTAAAGTTGCAGAATGAGAAAAAAAAACCCTGAAGGAGAGCAACCGAGGACCTTACTCTGAATACCAGCATCAGGCTCCATCCCCGAGTAATTAAGCGGTGCGCTGGTGACACAAGGACCTCTGCCTTCACCCCTCTTGGCGGTGCCCAGTAGCAGGGAGAGGAGAGCAGCGCAGTCTCAGCCGCTCCCCACTGGAAAGCCCAGTAAAGACGGAGGCAGTTGGAACAACCTTCCTTTCTCTTCCTAATGACCCGAGATGCATCTGAATATACCGCTGGTTTTCAGTGCTACAAGGTAAACTGGTGTCGATTTACCTGCATTTTTGCCCCCTATTTAACTGATGGAACGACCCCTACCCACAGCAGGTTCCGCACAGGCAGCTCAGCCTGACTTTGTTCATCACCGGTTTGCTTCTCTGGTTCTCCTTCTTAGTAACACTGCATCCCTTCTGCTTCTGAGAGTTCCTTGCCAAAAACTTAAATTCTCTTTTTTGCATTTTTTCCTGTACCACTAAAATGACTCGTTATCATCAGACCCACGGGTCCACAGATTAAGCTACGTTTTTGTGCCTCAGCAAACAGATTGCAATCAATTTTTATTATTATTATTATTATTTTTATGAGCACCATACACTTCCATTTCCCCTAGGCTCTCGAGTTCCCAGTTCCACTGTTATTTTTGCTGAGAGGTTTCCCATCGTGAAGGGAATTACATGAAAAGCACAAGGGCTGGAGGTGTGCTGGGGAAATATTGTTGTGCTTTGTTAGGAGCCAGCCTGGATGGAGTCAAAACACACGGGTTGTTCTTAAGAAACACTGGCTGAAAATAATGGGAAACCCAGATATATATCTGCTTTTAGAGCATTCATAACATCTGGGCTGAAATCCTTCTGCCATCCAACTGCAAGTGATACACATACTCTTGCCCTTTCTTCATTGGATCTAAACTAGAAATTTATGATTTATTTTTTTCCATTCCTTAGAAAACATATAGAAAAATCTGGAAACAAGTTTCTGTGTAAAATTTATGATGCCTGCAGCCAGAACAGCTTTGGTTCCTCTTTCACACAGAGTCAGTGGTGAGCTTTTGTGTCTTCACGTGACACATTTTCCTCACACTGCAGTAAACACAAAGTCCAAAACCCAAATTATAGAGACCAGCTTCCCTATCGGGGTAATTAAAACCAGCGACCTTTGCTCTTCTTTAGCCCTACACTGTGCTTGCTGCTGCTTCCTCCCTGGTTTTGTCTCATTAATTCCATCCCTTTCACACACCTCATGATGACAGGAGATGTTTGGGAGTGTTTTATGACCAAAACAAAAACATCAAGTTGGTTTTCTCAGAAGGGCTGAATGTAAGTATTTGTGCAGTTTTAGAAAGCTGGTTTTGGGTACGGCACAGAGCTTTGGACCTCACTTTCCCACAGTCTGGGCAGCCACTCTGCAGAATGTACAGTGTCAGGAAGGGGATGGCTGCGAGGGGGGAGGGAAAACTGGAGACCAAACTTGTGGCTGAAATGTTCTGTGGAAACAGAGGATTTTTTCAAGTTGGAAATGAATTATGCTCCTTAGATGAATTATGCTCCTTTTTCCTTGAAAGTACAGAAAGATTTCATTTATTTTTTGTTAGGTTTGGTTTTGACTTTTACCCTGGAGAAGCCTGAAGGAGCTGCCTTTCTCAGTGACTGCAAAAGTGACATTTGTTAGATTCCAGCAGTTTTTAAGAGAGAACAGTCCAGGAACTCAGTGTACAAGACTTTGACTTCACGTGTTGGCAGGAGAAGACAGGATGGCAGTGCTGTACTTGAGAGAAATAAAGTATAACTGGTACAGATCAGGGAATAAGGATCACTTCTCCTGAACCTTTTTATTCTCTTCTGTCACTGCCTCACCAGCTGTACCTGCTCATTTGGATGACTTCTCAGCTTTCCATCAGAGGGATGCTAGACCACTGTCTCTTGCTTGATCCCGTTACCTCAAAACTACATAAAAGGCACCAAAGAGCCTTCCTACCTGTGATAAATACCTTATTTCACACGGTCTAGGAGCAGAGGATGGAGAACTCTTTCACCCTGAAAATTCACATGATGGAGAACATTGGTATACTAAAGGTTCTGAAAAATTGACTTGGTTCTTGTGGTCTTCTGCTCGGTTACAATAAACCTCTCTCAAACCTAAAGCGATCTCCTAAATTTAGCATTCTCTTTGCCCTCAGCTGCCTACATATTCCCATGGACAGTATGAAAACCAGAAATCTAATAAATTCAAGTCAGAAAACTTGCCAAGAGTGTTTCCAGTTGACTTAGAAATAAGTCAAGCTATTGCCTTGGAAAACAGGACATTAAAATGCTTGCTGATAAATTTGTTTCCCCTGAAAAACAAGAATTAAGGAGAAGCCTTGAACTGTCATATGGCGATAGCGACGACACGTTCCAACGTGCATTTAGTTCTTGTTAAAACATTCACAAAACTGATGAATTACTGCTACGTGTAACTGACCATGTCTGCTGAGTTCCAAAAATAAAAGATACGCTTCTTGGTTCAAAACATCATTAGCGCCGAGATTCGTTACGCTGGGCTCTTGCCTTTTTGGGCCCATCGTTACAATTACAAGTAACTGTTTTGCACTATTAGACACAGCAAGTAATCAGTTGGGCTGAAAATATTTAAGAATATGATAGCCTAAAAGGATTTTCATTTGTTTTACAAGAGTGACATACATGACACCCTGTTCATTCTAATGACATGTTGCCTGGGGAGTGCATAAAGCAAGATTATTTCAGGTTTTACCATCCCAGTGAGAACTATAATGTGTAATCTCATTATTCCTACCCTTCAAATTTGTCTTTTTATAAAATCAGCGGTTTTGCATGGATATGATATACATCACAGTTGACTAGAAGTTAATTCCTTTACCAGAAACTTAAGAAATATTCCTTTTAAGAAGACTTCATGCCACAGATAGGTGTTTTCCCCTCTAAAGAAAGTGATAAACCTTTTTTTAAGTTAAACTCAGAGGCTGAGGTTAGTCTTTGACAGCACCTTGTCCCATTTTGGATCTCCAGCCAGAACTAGCCATATTGAGACTTTTTAAATTATATTTATTATTATTCTTTTGAAAAATATTTCCAACAACAATGAGCATGACATAACTGCTATTCAGGGCAGCGTGCAACTACTCCATTGTTAATACTTTCCATAATCAACTTGGTTTTCCATAAGGAGGCAATCTTCTGCATAAGTTTCATCCGTATCACAACGCAGATGGTAGAAAGAGTCTACCTTCAAGGTAGAACTCACACTTCAACATACAGTGACAAAAATGCATACGAAATGGTGTAAAATCAGGTCTACTTCCCTACTATCTGACAAGTTTGTAAAAGTTGCTCTGGAATGGAGCTGAAATTGCAGCTGGTTTTGCTTCAGATAGTAATAACAAATGCAAATCCAGAGTCTTCTAAGGGCTGAGAAGGATTTAAACACAACGGAGCCACACTACCTTAGACCAAAGTTCTGTGTGGTCCAATAGTCTGTCTGTGACAAAGGCCAAAAATACACACTTAGAAAAAGCACGAGAACAGGAAAAGCACATAAGATACTTTCTGTGAGTATTCCCCATCACAGATTGGGTGCAGGTATCACCCAGCTTTAGGTGATTTCTGCATACTTAGAAATCCTTACTAGAGTCTTCTCCTGTGAACTTGTTCCCATTTCCCTTGGAGCAGATAAGAGTTTTCATCCCTTCCATGGTTTCACTACACATTGCATAAAACGTGGGGGGTTTTATAGTGGAATTCAGGAGTTATGACTGATTACAAGACCAGGAATTTCTTAGGTATGGGTTGTTTTCACGGTGTAATATGGGGGTTTGTGCTGTTTTGTTGCATTCGTACATCCAAACCCCCTAAATTAAAATAACATACATTATTTAATTATCTATGTAGCATGTGACCTGAGATATCTGTAAGTCAAGAGTACTAAATTGCCTTAAAATAAAATAAAACCAGACTCTGGGCACAATCTTCATGTTTCAGTGTACCTGTAGCAATTCTGGGTTGCCTGGGCAAAACTGCATTGAAGATACAGAGCACGTTCTTCAGACTGAGCTTGCAATGACAGTAGAAGTTCTCCAGAGACCCTGCCTACATGATCTGGTAGCAAATGCACAGAAAGCTCATACCTCTGCTGACCTTGGCTGATATCTACAGTGCACATTCCTGGGTAAAAACAATGTCAGTGTGGAACCATAATCTGAAATTCCAACTTGATTTCTTGATTTTGTATGTGAGATTTCCTCCATTTAATAAGAAATAAAGAAACCCAAAACCACACACCACATCTTTTTAACCTCCAAGTATATTCCACAATGTCTTTTTTTTTTTAAAGTCTGCTGTGATTTTGTATTCCTAAAAATACTGGGTCATGAGGAGACCTCTTGTTTTCTGAGGAAGAACTAAGGAAAATATTGCAACGGAAAAGCAGTTTTTTTTTTTATCATAACACTTCATCCTTTCTGTTGTGGTCAGTTCCTGAATCCAGCATTAACCTCTCAAACACATATGGTTTATCTCTGTGTATTGAGAAACAGTGTGTAAAAACATAACCCGAGAAAAACGTCCCTTCACCACGACACTAAGGTCGCTGTTTGAATTTACTGGACACACTCCAGTCTCTAATCTTATCATCTGTCAAACTTCCAAAGCACACACGGCTTCCCTTCCCCCCCAGCCCGGGGTTCCATTCAGCAGTGTTAGTGCTACTGAAAAAGCTGTGGAAGTCACGTCAGATCTTAGATACAGGCTCTAAGACATAGTTTATCTCTCCGGATCACAAACATTTGTTCTTCAGCTCACTTATATAATCACAAACCAGCCAAAAAAAAACAAAAAAAAGCATCGAGAGTTCTTTCTAAAATCCAAATATACCATTAAAAGCAGGAATTTCCTCTAGGTCTCTAAAAAGCAAACTGAGGCATATCTCAAACCAGAAAACCAACCAGCTGACACAATGGCATCACACCCCAGACACAACCAAGCGTATGAACTGCTGCTTCACCGTATGTGCAAGGCCCTATTTAATTCAGTTCAGCCTTTCCAGAGGTTCCAGGGCGATTCAGTCTCACCAGTTGGTATTTAGCCACTGCACACACTAAATTAAATCATAGTATCATAGGATCTAGATTTTTGAAGTCTCTGCGTATAGGACTTCAATTTAGAACACTGGCCGTGCCCCTGAGGTGATAGATGACACTTAGCAGATAATCACTCTGCATTTTACAACCTGGAATGGCTCTGTCAACATAAACACAACCTCCTACATAGAAAGAAAAACCCTGTTTGTTGGACAACTTGACAAAGGCAAGCAATGGGCTTAGAGCTTTTTACCAAAAAGAAAATATTGTGGCCAAAAATTGTGGGAAACCTCAAATATTTTAAATAAACCTTTTCATTTTCAATTCATAAAATACAATATAGTCTCGTAATTTCAGGGAAGTCTGAGAGAAATTCAGAATTGCATTAATTTGAAGCTTTGTTTCACACGCAAAGGCAAATGCAACCAAAAGGGTAAGAGTAACCCTTATTTCTCTACAAGGAGCAATCTGCACCATAACAGCCTGCTAACGACACAAAAAGCAAATTAAGATTAATAATAAAAACCTTCCGGTTCTAAATGAGGACACACAGACAATTTAAAACATTTATCTCCCTTACCTTTCTTTCAAATAAGATCTCTACTGAACAGCTTGTACAGACAGCTTTCCAAGAGCGAGCATTTGTTGCCTTTTTAATTTTAAGTTTCCTGACCCCTTAAAAAAACCCAACCCACCCTGTATCTACTTGCTTGATCTGACAGAGCTACCTTCCCTTCTGCAGTCAAACAGTACTGCTCACAGCAAGGTGTGTAACACAACAGAAATATTTGGGCAGGGAACAATATCAGATCAATTTACCCAATTTCTGAAAAAAAGGAAAAGTGTCACCACGTGCACAGTGATCCCAGCAAACCTGGACCCCTCTGACAGGCACTGGTGGAGCATTCACTCTCATTTGCTTTCCACTATGCCCAGTAGGAAAATCACTTCAATAAGAAAACACACAAACACAAGGGCAGGGTTTACCCTGTGCTGCTCTTAACCTCTATTTCAACACAAACAAAAGGACGTGGCAGTTGTCAGATGAAGCCCACAGCGACAGAACTGTTACCTGCCACATTTCATGGCTGGAGTCTATTCTGTACAAGGCCAGAGGGTATTCTGAGCCATCAGCTCAATCATCTGACCAAAACCCCACTGTGAGCACCAAGCATCCGCACCCCACTTTGTTGTGCCAGCATCCTCCAAGACTTCAGACGAAGCAGGGTGGTTGTTGTAACCCAAATGTTACTGACAGAGAAACTGAGAGAAGCAAAAGCTCTTACCAAAGGCAACTCAGAGCAGGTGCAGCAGCTTCTCTTAGACCAGGATGTCTTACTATTACCAGAACTAAGTGACTTTGACTTCATGGTTCTGTCCGAGCAGTTTCTTTCTGCTCAAGCAAAGAACTTCAGTAAATTCAGTACACATGTAAACATCCATTTCAGTTCGTATAATACCTTCACGGGATAACCCCCCTTCTCCCCCCCCCATTGCCAGTTTTGTCTAGATGCCTATAGGTGACAACTGCTTTTTGATTAAAAGTGTGATAAGCTCTCAGAGGGCTCCAGACTTCTTGTCTTTCTCCTTGGATGAAAGCTAAGAGCCCTCTCGATCCTCCCAGAGCAATAGGGAGTCAAACTATTGCTCCAAGGTGTTCCAAGAGTGAAATAAATTAAATTAACTTCAGCACACGCAGCTTTTAACCTTGAAGCAGCAAAGTAAATCATGTCTTGGTCTCACAACAACTACTGATCTGAGAAGGTGAGGCTCTTCAGAACGCCTCTATCAAAAGCAGGAAAGGTCCCTCTATTTGGGAAATATAATCCATCATGCTAAATCTTATACTAATCATCAAAATGATATGTTAAGCATAATTAGATAACTGATAACAGACTGACCTGCTGCTGTGCCAGCACTGATTCAAAAAAACACCATCTGTAAGAAAAGAGGGGAAAAAAAAATAAGGAACTCAGATTATATAATCTTAAAACTCAAAGATGTTGGTTTTTAAGTAGTATTAATAACTGCTGTTAACTTCAGTCAATAGATTAATTCCTGAGAATAATTATTTTTATAAATTTATGTTTTGTATTAATTTGCGGAGTTATTGACACTCACAAGACAAGGTGAGAAAACAAATAGCTAACTACCTCTTAGTTATTTTGAATTGTGTGTTTGTATCCAGGTATGGAAACAGTACCACATACACTCACAACTTGAAATCTTTCTTATTTCTAGAGGCCCGCAGAAGACAGCAATTATTTAGCAAAAAAGTCAAGAATTTCACTCTATGTTACCAGGAGACGGGGAGGGTGAGTTCCCACCACGTAGTTGCCATAGGAAAGGTGTAATTGGATTAACAATTTCTATGAAGACTGCCTGCCCTGATCACGAGAGAGTTTTTTTTACATATCTTCAGCCCCTTCCTACAGCCCTGCCTTCTCACAGCCAGCAGGGCCAGGCAAGGCTCTCCTGCCAGGTTTGTTTTCAGCCTTCCATAACAGAAAAGAAAGCGCCAAGTTATGCATCACATTAAACAGTTATTGCAAAATGAATCATTATCTGTCATACATCAGGAAAAAAAAAAAATCCCAAGATTAATCATGGCATGTTGTAGCTACAGCACCTGGAATCTTGCCATTTGCTAGGTTTGTTTGCAGCTTGCTTTCTTGAAAACAAGTTAAAGCCCACCAATTTTGTTTAGACACTGGTTCCTATCAACTTTCTTAGCAGTCTCAGCCACGCTGTTTCTCTGTCCTGTAGCAGCGTGAATATTTAATTTTTAGGTTCCACAAACATTCTACACAAACATACTCTCATGCAAACAAACCAACAGAAAACAAAGAAACAAATCCCCTGTAAAAACAAACAAAAGCAAACAACCTCTTGCTAGGAGGAGAAGCATTAGCTATATAAATTAAACAAAACCCTGCTGCATACAGCTCTCTAAGCAGAAGCTGTAAAGGTCAGAAGACCTGGAATGGCAGGGGTTGGAAGGGACCTCTGGAGACCACCCAGTCCAACCCCCTGCCAAGGCAGGGTCACCCAGAGCAGGTCACACAGAAACGTGTCCAGGAAGGGTTTTAATGTCTCCAGATGGGAAAAACTCTCTGGGCAACCTGCTCCAGAGCTCTGCCACTTCCCAAGTGAAGTTCCTCCTCATACTGAGATGGAACTTCCTATGTTCCAGTTTGTGCCCGTTACCTCTTGTCCTGTCACCAGACACAGTGAAAAACCTGAAAAAAGGCTGGCCCCATCCTCCCTCCCCACCTTCATAAAGGTCTTGACAGCAGGCTCTTGCAAACGGATGGGGAGGGGCCCCAAATTCCAAACCCTGGGCTAGGAGCCTCAGAGCACTAAAAGAGCTGCTTATTTGGAAGCAGACACATGCTCTAAACGCCTCTGGCTCCGCCTGCCCACCTACTGCCCTGCTGAACCTTTCCCAAGCACGGGAGACCTTCTAATGCAGAAGAAACCCTCATGTCATCTTCATCATTAGGGCACCAGGTGTGTCTTCACCTGTGCCTCATAAATTCCTACCGAAGGCAGGCGATTTACAGCTTTCCCCCATCAGTAATTGGCCACAGCTGCAGCCAAGGTCCAGCTCAATCGCCAAATTCCTGTTGAAATTATGAACAGCCTTATCATCCTTAGGGCTTTACCTCATACTGGTAATCTTCGTTATCATATTCTAGCCGCACTGAGTAATGAACACCTTGATTTTTTTTTTGGAGAAAACAAGATGTAGGAGATAGCTCATCTGTTTACCTGAGGTCTAAATTAGGACTCATCCGAAAACAAAGAAGTCTACTAATGATTACATTGAGAACAGTCTGGTGATCTTTATCGTCCTGCTGTTACAAAAGAAGGAAGTTTCTCAAACTGTTAGGATGCAAATAACTCCTAATGACCCCTGGGGGTGGACTATGTGTGGGGATAGATGTTGGCTCCTGGCCAAGGATCATTCTTGGCAAAATTTGCTAATTAGACTGAACCGTATAGGGGATTTCAAATAATTTTTTTTTTTTTTTTTCTTGCCAGGAAACCTGCAAGTTTACATTTTTTTTAAAAATCTAAGCCAGGGTTCTGGTGATTTGCCTGATTTTCCAAATGAAACACACACACGTAATGTTCCTAGAATCTGGTTTGTTTCGGTTTGGTTTGTTTTTCAGTGAAGATAATTTCCTGCTTTATTACTTTAGAAAACGGTAATTTGAGAGAGGTTGGTTTTTATTGCTGTTTTGCCCTCCTTTATTTTTACACCCAGAGTTACAGGCCTACACTGAAATAAAAGCTCAGTAGAGGCAAGATCTTTCACTTCTGCCTTTAGGTAAACAGATCAGGTCAGCAGTGTGCCCTCGGGTGTCTCTCTCTTTTTTTTTTTAATATCTATTTACCTGGTAGAAAAACCGAAGTTCCTTGTCACTACCTGCATTTTGCTTGTAGTAATTATCCCGAGATAAAAGCTTAATACTTAATAATGAAAGCCAGCCTAAGATTTTTATAAGTATGTTTTTTGGAGTGGTGGCTGCATGGAGTGTGTAAGACTATGAAGTCTGGTGCCTGCTCTGCTAGTAGTCTGAAATTATTACTCTTTAGTAAATACCAGCAAGTTCCCTTTTCCCGTTCAAGAGAATCTAACATGGAAGTTAAGTTCTGTGCTGCTTCCAGGTAAAATTCTGAAAAATTCTGTATTTTATCCTACAGTACCCCACCTTGCCCATGGCTCCTGAGCAGAGCAAGCAAAATCACTGTAAACCCAGAAGAAACAACTGCACATAAAAACTCATATGCAATAATTATTAAATGGACCTTTTTTGCATACAAGTTTAATTAGCTTAGTTAAATGGCAAAGTTCATCCAGTAATTTCCAGTATATAAGAACAGGCGTTTTATTCACCCTCCTCGTTAATCACACGAATAACTTTCTTTGACACTTTTGGTCTCTGAAACATGTAAAGCAGAAGTTGGCAGACTGCGTGGATTGGGCATTTGGGCAGATGTGTTAAGAATGCCAGTAGAAATGAATCACTCCCAATAAAAGGACTACTGAAATGTACTAATGCAGCACCTAATTTAATTTACAAGAATAAATATAAATAAGTAATAACTGAAGTCCAGAAAACTATGAGGGCATGGGTTCTGAGTAATGTTAAGAGTCACAGAACCCTGATTCTAAAAGGCAGAGGGAGCAGACGGGGAAAAGCAAGTACAGGGCAAGCTCAGATTTAGTTTTCTCTAACAATTTCCTGGCCACAACCATTTTCAGTTTATGGAATTTCTTTATCCCAATGTAATTTATCTGTTTAATAAACTCTCCCCAGTACTTGCATCACATTTCCAAGGATCTTTACAGCTGTCTGCTTGAGCCCATGTTAACTTTTTTTTTTAATATAAAATATCTTTGGGCAAAAAAAGTTCAAAAGATACACAACCCGACTGCAAGCTCAATCAACTCCTCCTGTTTTAAACTGGATTCATACCAGCTTCATTCATTACCCCCTAGTACTTCCTGTCCTGTAAGGGACACTGAAGAGGTCTCTCCAGCCACCCCTTGACTGTCTCCAGATAATTATGGTTCCCTAAAGCTTTACCAAATGCCTATCCAGTCATCTCTCTTTCAGTTAAAAATCATTCAGTTTGATCATTGCTCCTGCTGAAGCTATTCTGTATCTTTTATCATCCTTGCTGTTCTTTGAACCTTTATGATTTCTGCTGTAGGCCTATGTGCTGTTGTAGTGAGATGAGAGAAAATCACGGTATTCTAGGAGGAGGTGAAGTATACAGTTACAAAGTGGCAAAAGCATCTATTTAGCATTTGCTTTCTTTTCCCTCTGTAATAATTTGCATTTCCAATAACTAAGCTTCTGTTAGAGGAAGAAGTTGGAAGCAGCTCTCATATGAAACCGGTACTTATTCTGGAGGAAGAGTGTGGTATTTGGCAAGAGACGTTTCCAGCATCCATTGGTCTCACTCTGAATTCACGTAATACAGAAAGCCTACGTCTGGGAAAGGTTGTGCCACAAGTGACACCAGTTGGGTTAAAGCAAGAAGAGGTTATTTTATGTGACACTGTGGGGATATGACAAAATAAAATGAAAAAAAATAACACAAAAACTTTAAAAGCAATATTTAAGAAATACACTGGAACAGTAAGTCGTTCCCAGCCCAACTTTTTCTTGGCAATTTTGCAGAGAAGTGGAGGTGGTTGGACCAGCCCCCCTCGTGCAGCTCAAGGCTCCAGGAAAGCAGTGATAGACTAAAAAGCTCTGGTTTGATTCACAGAGAAGCAAAGACTTCTCAAAGCTCATAATGGCCTTTCATGAGCTGTAGTGGTTACGAATGTGCTTTGATTCCAATAAGTCTTCAGAGTAATTACAGACTATCAATTTTTACATATAGGGAAGAAGCAATAACACCAGTTTGTAATGCAGCAGAGGTAAGAGGCAAGAAATTATATCTTTGGAAATACCAAAAAAAGATGTAGTCAGGATGAAGCAGGAGACAGGCCCAGGAGACTTTAGAAAAGACTGTCACAGATATTGATTTGGAATGGAAAAAAAAAATAGTCAAGTCTTCAGCTCTTTGAGACTGAGAAAGCACACCACCTTCATGCTCGTGTTGAGTGTCAAGGCAGCCAGCACACACACAGAAAATCCAATCGCGTGATTCAAGGAGCCCTTGCAGGCATGTAAATATGCCAGCAGGCTGCATGGATCAGTCAGTCGCTGTTATCAAGGTTGGCTAGAAAAATGTCCTCTTTGCAGGAGACAGACTCAAAACTGTACCCAAGCATCTCGTAAACAAAGTTCAAGGCCAAAACAAACATACCCACAAAAGTTTATAATTTAGTCACAGCTAAAAAAACTGTAATTTCTCTCAATCTCCAACATTTTAACAGGTCTTTTCTAAGCACTATTCCATTTGTTCACAAACAGATGTTCAGCATAGACTACTTAATGAAAACATATTTACTCTTCTAGCCAAAAAAAAACCCCTACAGAACTCCTTAGGCAGCTACAAGGTAGATAACATCTAGCTTTTGGAATAAGGGCAATGAGGAAATTGTTTCAACAAAGCAACAGTGAAACCTATGGAGTTATTATAGCCATCCACATAATAGCTGGGGACATGGTAATTACGGAGTCAATCAAGGTGGAACATGATCAGAAAGAGAAGAAAGGGAAGGCAAAGATCCAGGTAGAACGTATTCATTTAAGTGACGAGCTGAAAGATGGTAAATACAAAAGGAATCTAGACAGATGACAGTGAAGATGAAGACTTCAGTGGTAGCAAAAGTGAAAATTTTATAGTACAAGAAAGTACCAAAGATCCTGCAGATAATTAGCTGAACCACAGAGGGCATGGAAGGGAGGACATCTCTGTTGAGAGAAGAGGGTAAGTTGGCAGCAGCCTGAGAGACATGTAAAGGTCCAAGAAAAGTGAGCTCTCACTGAAAGAGAATGAAATTTTACAGTAACTGAGAAGGAAAACTGCCATGTTTACTGGTAGAATTTATAACACACCAAGCTTCAGCAGCAGAAAATGGGACAGATGAATCAGAGGTGCTTTGCTGGTATGTCACCATGAACAGCATCTCATGGACCACTGTGGAGGATGCTGAGAACTTTGATCTGCATTGTGAACTTCAGCTCTGGCACTGAGTACAACTTGGGTGAAGGTGCACACATAAAAATCCCACAAAGCACATCTTACAGAAAGCCGAGGCCGGGTTGTAGATCAGACTGCCAGAGGAGCCCAAATTCGCCTGGACCTGTGGAAAATACTCTTTTATTACAACACAGGTTGTAGGTAGCAGATGGCTGTGTGCCTCACCATTTCCATAGTTACAGCAAGGCTTCCAAAGCACGAGATCTTGCACTGGGCAGACGAAGGACTGGATGCTCTGAAAGGTCTCTTCCAACTTAGGCAATTCTATGATTCTATACATTGATTAGGTAGGTGTAACTCAACAAGCAAATTAATTTATTACTATATTAGAAGTACAGGACAATTAATCAAAAAATATGTTCTCCTATGATGAAACGTCTAATTAAGAACTACATAAAGCAGGATGTTTTTCCGACATAAACAACTCCTGTGATCAGCTTTTGCAGAGAACTTGGAGAGCTCTTCCACTTTTCAGTAAGTTCATTTTCTGTTGAACACGTGAATACTTGCCATCATTGTTGAAAATCATATTTAAAAGACAAGGGATTCCTATGAGTTACTAAATACCTGGAACTCAGTGTTAAACGGACACATTTTTGAAGTCATAGGGAAGGAAATATCTTCATTCCACGTCTGGATAATGATAATTCCCCAAAAGCTGGTCAGATGCCAAAGCCAATGCTTCTGGAGGTGCATACACAACACAAACGTGCTTGAAGCAGAGGACTGCGTCACCGACAAGTATTTATTGCTTTCCTGAAAGTCTGCTTGCGAGTACGACCTTTTCTGTGTGACACACGCCGCTGTGATTCACAAGGTCTCAGTAAATTTACGTGAGAGTAGAATATCCAGAGGTATAAAGGGGGTTCTGTGCCAAAAGAAGCAGCCAAATGGTTTATCCCACACCATATAGACTTGCAGGACAATCTCAGGCGGGTGCTCACAACCAGACGGAGCCGGTGATAAAGGCTGAGCTCAGATGAGTTAAGTGTTAACAATCTCTAACCTACACAGGAACAATCAGCAGGTTGTCAGAAGAACGCCTCGGGCCCGATGATGAGGACATTATTTGTCTGAGATATTTTTAATGGGAAATGGCAGAGGCAGTGTATTGTGATACCATCTTTGGAAATTAGTCATGTATAATCATCAGAAAACTTCCATTTGGGAGAGGTTTCATACATGAGGCAGAAACTGTCTTGGAGTCTACGAGACGGCTGTATCTGTACAAGCTGTTGTCAACCAAGAGAAAAACCACCCCAAAACCAACCAACCAACCAAATAAATCAGAATAGCTCTGCCTGGAACACAGTGTTCCTGGTCTTACTGTGTGCCTGGTGGCTACAGTTAGGGAGAGCCATTAGAAAGTAGGGAAACCAATGGATCACGTCCCAAACGAAGCTGAATTACAAAACGGAGTGGGCATAGTAAAGAGCAAACCAGAAGCAGGTGTAAACCAGAAGCCAGGCACAGCAATACTGATCCAAGGCTGGGATCTAGAGGGGCAAGACAATGAAGGGCTGTTCCTATGCACGACTCCTGCTCAGCATCAGAAAGCTCCGAGGAATTAGTCGGGCTCTCCTGTCACAACCCCTCCTGAAAACGAAAGCCCAGTGGCATAAATAAGGTCACGGAATCACAGAATCTTGGGGATTGGAAGTGACCTTGAAAGATCATCTAGTCCAATCCCCCCGCCGCAGCAGGGACACCTAGAGCAGGTGACGGTCCTGTTTTGGTCTCTGCTGTGCTTGGCGCTGCAAATCCGGTATATTCTCCTTTGCAATGGTTTGGGTGTTATATTGCAAAACCAGGTTTTTACTTGACACACTCTGGAATTCACACAGCTGCATTGAAACAGGTCTCAGGGAGAAAGGAGACAGTTTTACTTCACTCCTTTTATGTTTTTCTTCCACACAAAAAGGGGAGGAGGAAAGAGGAATGAGCGCTGTTTCACCTCTCAGGAAACAAGCTGCTTCCTTGGTCTTACCGAGATCTGGAAGTTTTCCACACCACTACAACACACTTCTTTCCAGCACTGAACAAATATCTGTGATTTCTGTGCCTAATGCAATAGTTCATTTTAACCATGGCCACCTCTGAAATAGGCTTAATTTTGCCAACTCAGATAAAAAAACGTAACAGCAGCAGGTTTTTCCATTAAAATATATTCTATAAAGAACACAGATCTTAAAAGAGCCGGGCTAGTCTTCTTTTCCTAACATATAAATTCCTCTTATTAAGCTAAAGAGACAAAGCATTAATATTTATGCTGTGTTTTCATTTTCTATTTTTGTGTTGTCTCAGCTGTCTTGGTTTAAAACAGTACTGTTTAGTCTAAGAGACTTTGTTTATTTATTTTAAAGAATTCACAGAGCTTTTAGAATATTTGTTTATAAGGAGTCTAGTGGGAAATGCAAATATTAAATAAATACCAAAAAAAAAGATAAATATATCCATTATCTGAATAAAAACAAGTTAGAAGAATGGTGTGGCCATACATTTAAACTCGTGCACAGAAAAGATGTTAATTATTTAAAATAATAAACATCCACATTATTTGTCCAACATATTGTTTTATTTCATTTCCATTTCCACATATTATTCATAAGGAATAAAGGTGCACTATTTATGCATCTCTATTTCTCCTTTAGTGCCACAGATTTAATAAACCATAACATGAGAGATAAATGCACTTGTAATCACTGGAGTGAACTGAAGGTCTGTACTTCGAAGCACCCATGTCAAACTCCACATTGGCTTTAGCGAGGTTCCAAAAAGCAGGGTGAGGAGAGCTGGTGAAGCATGGTTTGTATTTAGTTGGTGTCAATTTTATAATCTGTGTTAACAGGAAATTGTAAACAGGGATCAACAGGTCTCTTCCTCAGTCGTGTTTGTATCACCTTTCTCAGGAGGCCCGTGAACATTCAAATATCTAGAAAATTATTGCTGATGCATAAAGAATACTGAAACTAAATGGTTTATTTATGGAACCATTCTATAACCCTCTAACTCTGTCCATTTGTGGACCAGAATATTGACACACACAGCAGTGCCCAGGACAAAATAAATTAAAATCAATCTTCCCTCACAAGGAATGGCTGCAAACACTAAGAATTACCTTGTATCAATTAACCCTGGTAATTCTATTATTGTTCGTGGCTTTCGAGTCCCTTTCACATCTTTTCTATCCTCATATCAAAGCATTTCCCTGCAAGTTTCTCTCCCTGATTTAACTTCATACCAGTTTATGTCTTACTGTGTATTCTGTAAATGTTTAGACCTGTACTTTCTTCATCATCATAATCACTACTATGCATAAGGCTAATTACTTACAGATCAGCATACACATATGAAAATGGTATTAATTCAGATACTATGACTGCAAATAATGCCTCAAAGGAGCTAAATTTACAAGTCAGCGTTACACAAGAGTAGTTCCATTGAACTACATAGAAACTGCTGAACTATGTAGCTTCAAGCACACGTCTAAATGTTTGCAAAATCTAATATTTAGAAAATGTCTTTAGAAAAGGTATAACTTTGTGTATTAAGTATATATTAAGAAGATCCCTTGGGTTTGTTCCTGAGGCCAAAAAGACTGTGACCTGTTCTGATTCCTTGACAAATCTGTCACAGTTTTCCAGTTCATAAGTAAGACCAATATCAAAATTATTTGAGATCTGGAGACAGAAGCATGAAGTCCTACATTCCCCTAATATTCTCGTAGTGCTTTGGGCATGTGTAATGGGTGTGTTACAGGAGTTTAACATACAAACAGAATTTTGCTTCAGAATTTATTGTACTACACGATTTTAAATGTTATAACCCTCTGAAAAAAATTTAACCACAAGAACTTAAGCCAAATTCTGCCTAAGGAAGTGTAATTCTGGAATCTCGTTACTGAAGTCAATGGATATGTTCCAGATTTAAACAACTACAACTAAGACTAGAGTTTGGCTTCACATTTTCGGTCACAATCAGACATTTTAAGGAGGAGATTCTGCAGACTATTTTTATATTAATTTTCCTTCCTTGGGAAGGAAATATATATGGCTGTTACACTATCAGTTGGAATAAGAATGGTCATTTATTCTTAAACCTTGCAAAATGAGGCAGATAGCTTTGCTGCATAGGATGAATGCAAGACTGAGTCATGGTTACAGTATGCTGGGTGTGGCTGCAAAAGAAAGAAATATTCTTTACATTAACAATATTTGTTGTTAATTTGGGGGAGGAAACAAATAAGGGTGATGTTATCAGTGAATGGGTGTGTTCCCAGCAAATTAGCTGTGTGTGCCTGCTGAGCAGAGTTCTCTATGAACCTCTGGTACCAGAAAAGTAGCAGCAGAGACAAATAATAAGTAGTCTAATAAGGAATCACTGGGAATGCTGAAGTTATAGGAAGCCCCTTAGAACATACACTAAGTTTAAAAATCCCTTAATCATAGAATAGTTTGCATTGGAAGGGAACTTTAAAGGCCATTTATTCCATTTCCCTGCAATAAGCCGGGACACCTCCCACCAGCCCAGGTGGCTCCAAGCCCCCTCCAACCTGGCCTTGAACCCCTCCAGGGATGGGGCAGCCACAGCTTCTCTGGGCAGCCTGGGCCAGGCTCTCACCACCCCTACAACAAAGTTCTTCCCAATATCTCACCTCAACCTCCCCTCTTTCAGGGTCAAACCCTTCCCCCTCATCCTATGGCTCCCCTCCCTGATCCAGAGTCCCTCCCCAGCTTTCCTGGATCCCCTTGAGGGACTGGAAGGGGCTCCAAGGTCTCTCCAGAGCCTTTTCATCTCCAGGCTGAACTCCCCAACTCTCTCAGCCTGTCCTCTCAGCAGAGGGGCTCCAGCCCTCCCAGCATCTCCATGGCCTCCTCTGGCCCTGCTCCAACAGCTCCACGTCCTTCTGATGTTGGTGGCCCCAGAGCTGGAGGCAACACTGGGAGGGGGTCTCCCCAGAGCAGAAGGGCAGAATCACCCAGGGAGGGACACATTTTTCACAACAAGGCAGGCACAGGTCCAAAGTGGCTTCTGGGACCCTGTCACAGCTTTCCCACTTTCCCCAATAGGACAGGGCCACGATGGTTGATCTGGGGGATCCACTGACATTGAAGTGTAGTGGGTGCACAAGCAGTGGTGAGATACTCCCAAAGAGGGGATCATGGTGAGCTGAAGAGCCATTCTCTAACCCCAGCATCAAAGGGGTGTTAATAGTTTCCAGAGGCAGTAAAAAGTGGCTTCTACCTTCAAAACTGTGGTGGGTTGAGCCCAGCTAGATGTCAGGTGCCTACCAAAGCCAGTCTCACTCCTTTCCTCAGCTGGATGGGGGAGAGACCCCCTGGGTCCCTTCCATGGGGTACAGTCCCTTCAGGAACAGACTGGTCCATTGTGGGTCCCCCCATGGTGTCACAAGTCCTACCAGCAAACCTGCTCCAGCACGGGCTCCTCACTTCACAGGGACACAGGACCTGCCAGGAGTATGCTCCAATATGGGTTTTCTGCAGGGTCACAGCTTCTTCAGGGTATCCCCCTGCATCAGCATAGGGTCCTTCACGGGCTACAGGTGAATAACTGCTCCACCATTAACCTTCATGGGCAACAGGTGGATACCTGTCCCATCATTAACTTCCCCAGGCTGCAGGTGGATACCTCCTCCACCATTAACCTCCATGGGCTGCTGGTGGATATTTGCTCCACTGTGGACCTCTATGGGCTGTAGGAAGATAGCCTGCCTCACCATAGTCTTCACCATGGGCTGCAGGGGAATCTCTGCTCCAGCACTTGGAGCCCCTCTTTCTTCCCTGTTCTTGGGGTCTGCACAGTAGTTGTTCTCACATATTTTCACTCTGCTCTTGGACTGAAGTCATTGTTGTGTAGGAACCTTTTCTTCCCTTCTCAAATATGTTATCCCAGAGGTTCTCCCATTGTTGCTGATGGGCTTGACCTTGGCCCATCTTGGAGCCAGCTGGCATTGTCTCTGTTTGACTTGGGGGAACCTTCTAGCAGCTTCTCATAGAAGCCACCACTGTAGCCCCCCTGCTACCAAAACCTTCCCATGTAAACCCAATACAAAAACAATTTTTAATCTTGGTGTTTGGCCCATTCCTTATTCTTCCCACAATACCCATGTTCTGGATGATGTTCTGGAGAAGTGGGACCTGCTTGGTGCAATCCCAGGGAAGTCCTAGCAGCAAGTAATCCATTTGGTTGTGACCACTTATGTTTCTGGGTTTTCCCTGCTTTAAATATTACTAATGATCTAACCTACCCTAAACTGAAAAATTAGGGATACTAAGAGATGTTTGACATATCTTTGTGCATGTATCTGAACAGCACAATCTGCATCAATCTGCCTTTTAAAAATTCTGTTTGAAATAGGAAGTGCTAGGCAGCCCTCTCAATGGGGTTACAGGCTTGAAAACAGCTTTTTTTTTCTACATCAGGGCTTAACAGATGGCAGGTTGGCCAGATGAAACACAGAGCACAAGGCAGGTGCCGGAGTTACAGCTTGTTCTTCCAGATCTCAGGGAAGAACAGGAAGCTCTTAAAAGTTTGTCTCTCTAACATTTCCTTTATGAGCACACTTGCTCTATGTTTGTTATTTTTTTGTTCCCCTCGGCCAGTAAACACCTTTCAGCACGACTCCTAGCAATAAATTTCCCTGTGAATTGGGATACTTGGGAGGGATTTTAAAGTGGAGGTTGCCTCTTACCCACTTCACCCAAGATAATTTTCATCTCACGTAGTGAACACGTCCCAGAGAAATGTCTTCATGCCAAAATTCAGACCTGATGCTTTTCAGCTGAAGTTCTCTCATTTAGTTCCCCTGTGAAGCTTCTGTCTTCTCAAGTGAGGAAGCAGAAAGGCACATGTGAGGGGGACCTTGGGCTAATATGACTTCAAATCTTATTTCCTTTAGGCTTTTGCATCCCACAAACACTGCCAGGTCACATGAAACCCCAAAGGGCTTTTCTCAGAGGGCTCTAGGCACACAATGCAGCTGAATTGCAAATCCTCAATTCTCCTCTGAGTCTTTCTTATTTTTACTAATTCTTTCTAAGGACATGCACACAGAAAGAAAAAAAAAAAAAGACAAAACCCTGCACACCAGTCCACTTTTGGTACAATGAAAAATTTCTCCTGGAGATGAAAACACGATTCCCAGGAACCCAGTTCACTCCCTACTTCCACAGCACATTCAGAAATAGAGGACAGCGAGCACCACAATATGTGCTGGGGGTTTCACCTACTGTCAATGAAGGGAACTGGAGTTATTCTGGACAAGTTGCTCCTTCTGATTTCCCTCAGGTTCCGCTTGATCTCCTTTCTGCCCTGAATCCCCTTTCTTATCCCGTTTGAAGAGAACTGTTGTTGTTCATTCATTAAAGCAGCACGTTTTCTAAAAGAGCATCTTCAATAAGGTCTGTGAGAAAACCTTCTGTACTTTCTTGGTGCAAGGTGAATGCTGAATGTACCACAGTTAACTGGAGGTACCTTTGGGTAAGCAGCTACGTTTTTAAAAAGCATATAAAATTTTTAAAAGGACAGTAATAAAATGAAATTTTTTAGGCATTTCAAGGACATCTGCAACTTCTAAGTAAAGAGTGGGGAGAGTTACATGACTAGAGTCTCTTCCCTGGTTTGTGTTGGATGATGCTGGTGAGTCTGCAGTAAAGGACAAACATTACTTACACACTGTCAACACCCCATCTTTGCTCCATTGATCTTTGTGGAGGGTCAAGCATCAGACAGGAGTCACACCGGGGTTACATGAAGTCTTATCTCAGCAGCAGGAGAATCGGTGGCTTCATGTCTTGGGGAAATGGTCTTCCCCCCCCTTCAGCAAATTCCTGTCTGTGCCTGCATGTACCAGAAAATCCCAAATCCCTGCAGGGAATACACACCATTTTTCAATTTAGTGCTCAGCAAATGCTCATTCAATGAAGACTGGGCAATTCAAACTGATTTTCACCTGCCATCTTGCCTTTGCTTCCTTTCCTCTGCTCTCCCTCTCTGGCTCCCAGCTTCTTTGAGATCAAGGTGTAGCATGATCAAAAATGTTCAAGTTTCTAAGGTTTTCAACAGCTTACAGGTAACTTCTCTTTTGCTGTTGAGTTTACTTTTACATTTTCACACTATGTGTAGAAGGTTATTAAAACAATTATCAACATGACTAATGAGCTGTCAGAAGCAAGCAGGACAACAGACAATGCTTTTATAGAATCGTATAGTTGTTTTGATTGGAAGGGACCTTTCAGATCATCGAGTCCAACCATTAACCCAGCACTGCCCAAACCACCCTCAGCACCATGTCTGCCTGGCTTTTAAACACCTCCAGGGATGGGGACTCCACTACTGCCCTGGGCAGCCTCTTCCGAGGCTTGACAATGCTTTCAGTGAAGAAATTTCACCTAATACCCAATCTAAACCCCTGGCACAACTTGAAGCCATTTCCTCTTGTCCCATTGCCTGTTCCTTGGGAGAAAACACCAACAGCCCCTGGCTAAACCTTCCTTTCAAGGATTTGTGGAGATTGAGAAGGTCTCCCCTCAGCCTCCTTTTCTCCAGGCTGAACAACCCCAGCTCCCTCAGCTACTCCTCACACGACTTGTGCTCCAGACCCCTCACCAGCTCCCTTGCCCTTCTCTGGACACACTCCAGCACCTCAATGTCTTTCCTGGAGTGAGGGGCTCAAAACTGGTCACAGCACTTGAGCTGGGGCCTCCCCAGTGCCGAGTACATGAGGACAATCACTTCTCTAGTCTTCCTGGTCACACTTGCTGATACAAGGATGCTGTTGGCCGCCTGGGCACACTACTGGCTCATATTCACCTAGCTGTTGACCAACACCCCCAGGTCCTTTGCCACCAGGCAGCTCCAGCCACTCTGCCCACAGCCTATAGCATTCATGGGGTTGGTGTGACCCAAGTGTAGGACCCAAAACTTGGCTGTGTTGAACCTCAGACCATTGGCCTCGGACCATCTATTCAGCCTGTCCAGCTCCTTCTGTAGAGCCTTCCTACACTCAAGAAAATCCACACCTGCCCAACTTGATGTTATCTACAAACTTACAGAGGGCAATTTCAATACATTTCTTAATTTTTTTAATACAACGTTCCATGGAAACAAGACTGAATGTAAATATGTTGTCAGTCTTTTTTTTCTTTATTGTTTTTTTGCCTAATAGCTCTTGATCACTTTGGTGGATTTTAAACAAATCTCATAGAAGGGCAGAGGTGGGAAATAGATGGCCAAGGGAGAAACTCCAGACCATGCAGCTTTTCAAACTTTGAGAGAAGATGCAGAGTCAGTTCATTATTAAACAAATAAATCTGCACAGGAGAGACATTGTATAAATATAAAGTTGCTGTCACTTTTAGAAACCCAAACAAGTCAAATGCGAGGTCCACATTTCTGGCAAAAACAGGCTGGTCTTTGGGATCATTGAACTATCTGGACCAAGAAACCACAATATTTTTGAAAGAAAGTAAAAATATCTACCACCTTTTTTTTTTTT
>VXBJ01004391.1:389219-414362 GCA_013400055.1 Nycticryphes semicollaris | reverse complement strand
TTTTTTTTTTTTTTTTTTGTGAAAACAAGCATTTTGAAAATAGGCTATTCCTTGCTGGACAAATCAGGCATTGTTATTTGCTCTCACTCTAAAAGTTATGTTGGTCTTTGTAAGAACCTAAATTTATTTTGCTTCTTTAACCATTGGTTTATGCCCAACTTCATGTTTGCTGGATTGATTCACCAGGTTGTAATTTAAAATTTAGAAATTTCTATTCAGCTCTGAGTTACAAAAAAAATCACTAAGACCTCAGTGATATGTTAATTCAGGAAAAGCTGGTAACTCAAAGGTTTTAAACTTTATTTTTTTTTTCCAGAAAACCATTTTATTTTCATTTATCTAACTATACCGTTCTCAGTAGACCTTATCTTAGCTTTTTTTTTAATGCCGTTTGTCCTTATGTCTCTGCTCCCTACAAAAGTGAAGACATCTTAGAAAAAGTCTTTAATAGCTGGATTTATTTTTCCTCAGTATAATACTGTCAGCAGAGCAGAGGCCTTACCTGCAAGGAAAACCTTCCAGCATATTACACTGCATCTCCTGTTAGTCTGCTACATAAAACCCAGGTGGTATTAAGTTCATAACCCCTAATTTTCTTCTCCAATGTAACTGTGGGCAAAGCACTAAATCTTTCCTTAGTGACAGCCAAGAGTAAATAATCTATTGTAAGTGATGTAATTTTTGAAGCCTCTTTATTTTCTCTTTGCAGATGTCATATCAAAGCCTGACGGCAGCTTTTAGAGCTGAAACCCCACAAAATCCCCTGTGGCAAAAATAATTTGCTGTGTTAAAAAAAAAAAAAAAAGTACTTATTATCTATAAATACCAATGAAACCACAGGTTCCAGTGAACTTCTGGTTGGGTCACCCACAGATTGATTTGCTTTAAGAGCAGAGGAGACTGTGAAGGTCATTTGCGATGACCTGATGCACACGGCAAATCGGCAGCAGACCAGCAAGTAAATGCTGCATCGAGCCAGTATATTACAGGAGGGAAGAATTCAGCTCCAAGAGAGGAGCTTAATGGGAACATGGGAAGATGTGCTAGGGAGAGAGCCTGGAAAAGAGTCTTTACACCATGACCTTTGCTAATAAAAGCAACGCATCGTCAGGCTCATACGGGGAACCACATTTAAAAGGGAAAAAGCTGGTGATAGAAAATTTTGCTTCTTTTGGACTACCCGGCCTCACTCAGAGACAAAAATTCCTTTAAAGGTCTTACACAGAAAGAGGGGAGATTTAGAATGGATATTGGAAAGAACTGGTTTGGTGTGAGGGTGGTGAGAGCCTGGCCCAGGTTGCCCAGAGAAGCTGTGGCTGCCCCATCCCTGGAGGGGTTCAAGGCCAGGCTGGAGGGGGCTTGGAGCAACCTGGTCTGGTGGGAGATGTCCCTGCCCAGGTCAGGGGGTGGCACTGGATGGGTTTTAAGGTCCTTTCCAACCCAAACCATTCTATGATTCTATGATACTTCAGGTGTGGGTGCATGCTGGTCATCCTCACAGGAGGGCTGGGACCCCTCACAGGCGGCTTTATTAAGGGTTAGCAATATTCGTTTTAACATCCAGCCTGAGACTTTTCAGGGTCAGCCTATATCTATTTGTTCTTGTGCCAACATTGTTCTTTAACTTAAACAGATCCGTTCCTTCGCGATGTTTATCCCCAAGGAGAGTGATCTTGTCCCCTCTCAGCCTTCCTCTCGCAAAGTTAAACAAGTCCCACCCTTCCACCTCCTCTCATCAGTCGGGTTCTCCGTTCCTCCTGTCAGCCCAGTGGCCTCCTCTGTAAAGGAACTCATTTCAGTTCATTTTTTTGCACATCTGTGATTTGATTTTTGACTGTCCCAGGTGACTGCACACCAAGGCACAGCACCATGGATTTGATCCTTGGCTCTCCTCCTGGAATGCTCCTGCTGAGGAATTTTTCAAAGGCGCATTTATCTTTTTTCATGGCTCCATCCCATTAGCAGTTTACAGCCACGCTGTGATCATCAATAATGCCTCTTAGTCCTCCCCCTTAACTATTTCCAACTAATAGGGTGCAAACCTTTTTCTTTTATCACCCCCCAAATCAAGTTCTTATTGATAACCCTTGATGAAACTCCATATACACGACATTCTGGATCAAATTTCCTCTGGACAGATTAAACAGTAGCCAGAGACAGGCGTGCTTGGGTAAGAACAGTTCAAGATGAAAGCACGGAATGATATTGCTAAATCTCTTCATTTAACCACAATAGGATTAAGAGTGATACTTGCTCATATAACCATAAGCATTGAGAGAGAGAGAGAGGGAAAAAAAAAACACCAAAAAAACCAAACAGACTTAGCAGCATCCAAGTGCAGAGAAACATAAACAAATATTGCAAATGAATCCACAGTGGCTAGAGTCTTTTTGTCTGGTAAAATGGTTTAAGTCTTGGTAGGCTTTTTGCTGAAGACCAAAATACCCAGTGTAGCGAACTTAAAAATTCTGCATGCTTTCATCCCTCTGGAAAGAAGGAAAGAAATACAATTTTTACTTCCCAAAATTTGAGCACACAAGCAGCAAGCCCCAGCCTGTGTAGAGAAGGCTGTTTGAGATTAAAGCTGGGGAAAACGCCTTCATGATTTGCTGAGAATTCGTAGGTCTCACCTCTGGAGTGACCACCCTTAGCAGCAGCAGGTGAGCTCACCCTCTCCCTGCAAACAATAATAATCAAGACAATGAAGGGAAATGGGGATTAAATGCCTCATTTCTATAGTGAATGTCCCAATGACCAAACAGAGTCCTTTTTCTCCTGTTTTTTTTGTGTGTCTCACCTCTTTTTCTGCAGCCTCCTTAAGACACGGAGCGTGATTTCAGAGTCTGTCAGGCAGAGCAGAACACCCCACGCAGAGCCTACGTCTGAACAGCCCAACCACCTGGCAACAGGAAACAAGATCTTTCCCTGGGTTTGTGAATAAACTCCTTCCTTTCTTTCTGCTTTCCTGGCAAAAACCTGGAAAGCCTTCCCTCGGAACAAAGGGGTTTGCTGAGAAGTGGGGGAGGAAAGAAAGGCTCGAGCTCGTTTCAGCGCAGCGAACAACAAACCAGATTTTGCTCTGAATGTTCTGGTTGAGCATTGGGAACGGAGAACTTACTGTTATTTTTTGCTTCCTTTTCCATGTCTTAGCCACCACGACTCCTTGCAGCTGCGTATTTTGACACTTAGACAGAAGCAGCAGGGTCTGCCCTGTGGCCCAGGGATGACTCTTGCACCTGGAAGCGTTGTCCCAGCCGTGGGGTCACAGATCTGCTTATTCAAGGGGAACATCCAGCTTTGGCCCGGGCTAAGTTTTCCTTTACTTTTCAGGTCCTCATGTGCAACAGGGGAAGAACCATTCAGGAGTGTCTCGTTTTTTATGTCAAAATGCTCATTGCTGCCACTGGGGAATATTTTGGTCAGATTCTGTAGGGAGTGCTGTTATTATTCCATTACGTGTTGCAGAGTTTTACTTCGGGCAGTGCCTTCAGCTCTTTCAAAAACTGCAGCTCATCATCTAGAATTTCAGCCTAGAGAAGAGAAGGCTCTGGGGAGACCTTAGAGCCCCTTCCAGTATCCGAAGGGAGCTACAGGAGAGTTGGAGAGGGACCCTTTGTCAGGGAGTGGAGTGATGGGACAAGGGGTAATGGTTTTAAATTGAAAGAGGGGAGATTTAGATTAGATATAGATTAGATACCAGAAAGAAATTCTTTGGTGTGAGGGTGATGAGGCACTGGTTGCTCAAAGAAGCTGTAGAATCCTCATCCCTGGAAGGGTTCGAGGCCAGGTTGGAGAGGACTTTGAACAACCTGGTCTGGTGGGAGGTGTCCCTGCCCAGGGCAGGTGGGAATTTGATGATCTTGACGGTCCCTTCCAACTCTAACCATTCTATGGTTCTAGAATTTCTCCCACAACAAATGAAAAACAAGATGACTGTGTTTCCTTTCTAATTCATGCAAATTTAAGGGCAAAAGACTACCACATAAGGAGGATTTATTTTGACAATTTATGCTATACAGAGTGGACTCTTTAGTCTCACAGATCAAATCCTGGATCTTTTCTTGACTTTCTTCTCATCACTGAAGAAATATGCTGCCCTTCCATCAACCACACCTTCTGTGTTCACCTTATCTTTTTGTTCAAAGCCTTTTTGTTCGGAACTGTTGTGTCAATAGGTCTGAATTCTTTAAGAAGCAGCCCTTCAGTCCCTTTGGCTGTGGTCTGGGACACCTTAAAACCCAAACATACCTCCTGGCACCAGACTCCCCCCCAGAGAAAGCCACCCCTAACTTCCCCAGACAGGGTCACTGCTTGAAAAGCTCATTATGAACATTTTATCAAGTAGCAAGAAGCACATTGTTGATATTAGACAGTTTAGTTCCTGTTATTTTCTGTACAGTTCGGCAGGATCTGGGAGGTTATCTGTCCTGTGTCCTGGCTTAGAGAACATGCTGCTGTAAGCAAGCAGATCTGGCTGTAGATGTAGCCAAAGTCAATTCAGCCTTTTCGCTTTTTTTTAGAAATGTGGGGTATATGTGATTTTTAAATTCTTATCCATCACATATTAAATCTGAATTCTCCAGAGAGCAATGCCAGCCTGTCAGAGCACTGACTAAATCTGTATTAACAGAAAGTTTAAATTCCGTAAAGAATATTTCGCAACATCATTTTTTTTCCCGGACCAAATCATTCCTTTAAATTGGAAAAAGAACAGTGTAAGCATGAAGAAGAGTTTTCAATTTCACCATTCTGCGGTGACTTTTGTAGATGTTCTCAATGATAATTTGGTTTATTTATGATTTCTGTTTCCTGAAACATTTTTTTATAATTGTGGTTGTTATTTTCATTTCACAATTAGAGGGTGGTGCATGGATTTACCTTGACTTGACAGCACACAATTATGTGATGTGCTGTATATGATTATGATTGTGTCAAAACCAGGAAAAGAGCAGCAAGGTAAGAAGAGTAGGAAGAACACATGTTTTTAGGCCCTTTTCATGGTCCCATCCACAGGACTAGAACACAGACATACCTGTAGCTCAAGCAACAACCAAAAAAAAATTCAATATGGGTTTTGTAGCAAAATCTAAAGACTAGTACTGCCTGATGGGGATAGTCTTGAACACACGTAGATTTCAGTGATGTCTGAGGGCAGGGGGGTGACTTTTTTCTGCTTCCTGATGAAAGAAAGGAAGTAGCAACCGATCCATCAATGTTTTGGCTGCTGAACCTCAGAAATGCCAGTTTGCTGTAAGAGTAAATAATATCACTCACTTTGGGTTTTAAAGAGACATCATCCACCTGGAAAATACATCTACATACATTTTAGGAAACCTCATTTGTCACGCTAAAAATGTATCATTTCACACTGTTTTAGTGTCACCTTCCAAATTCTCAGCAGAAGCTTCTCAGACCTGCTCATTCATGACATTGTGCTTTTCCATGGACACTCTTGAGAGAGTGCTGTTCTTCACCTGTTACAAATACACCACTGAATAACAGTTCTTTCAGAGCCTGTTCTTCTCACCCCATGGTTGTATTTATTTGACCTGAGAGGCCATACCATCCTCCAGACAGTTGTTGCTGTGGTAGGTGATCAGTCATGGTCTTCTCATGGGACCACAGAGCCTGGAAACTGCCCTTTTTAACAAAAGAGACTTATAAGAAACCTCTTGCTGGAGGCAGCAGCAGCAGCAATAAAGCATCTAATATCTCTGCTGTTCCCAAAACACCACTGGGGCCAGCATCCGCACACATTACATGGCCAGGTTCATGGCTCCAGGGTGTTTATAATGATATTTTGCTTGCCTCCTTTTCTCCTGCAGTAACCTTCTGGGGCACATTTGTTCTGTGATTGTTTTTCATTTGCTTCATGGTACCTAACATTCCCACCCTTCTGGGATCACAGCCAAAACATCTGCAGCAGCTGGCAAAGGGCCATCGTGCCATTCAGTGGTGCTGGGTTCAAAAGCTGAAGGAATTGAACAATTACAAGTGGAGATGATCTCTACCAAGTGACACGGTCTCCTGGTAGGGAACTCCTCTGGTGAGGTGCAGGGACAAAAAAAAGCCCAAACCCACATTCTTGGCAGAACTGAAAGCATACAACTGTTATAGAATGAATTGGTGATCTCTGAGAAATGGTGGGCAACTGCTGGGACTTTAGAGAAGTCACCTCAGGTGATCCTGAACCGATTAGAGATGCTTTTCTTCTCCATCTTCATCAACATTCTCAGAGTGACAGGCTGTGCCTCAAGGTCAGAGTTTGGCTTCGGGTAATTCATATTCATGAATTCTTGGAATTCGCGTTCCAAAACTTCAGAATGAAGCTCTTCCTCTTAACAAGCTTCCAGAGGTGGAGGACTCCCTTCTGTTCTTCCTTCCAAAGCACCGTTCAGGGGAATGTTGCCTACAAACAGCCTCCTCTTCCTAGAGCCAGAAACATCACCCATGGCTCTGGGAACTGCGAGGCTGCCAGATCCAGCAGCAATATCGCATGATCTCTCTCTTCCTTGAGACCAGGAAAATTAATAACCCCCAACTCCCTTTTTCATCACTCAAAAAGTATACTTATGTAGGCAATCAGCTTGCTCTTCTAGAGAAAATTTTCTTCAGGGACTGGTGCTTCTCCTCCTCTTCCTCTGCATCCCCTTCCCTGCGCGACTGTAAAAAGGCCCAGTATCAAACGGACAAAAATACACCCACAGCAAGGGACAGACTTCAAGTGTCACCTCTGTTTGCCACACAGGACCCCACGTGTCATCGGTGCAAGCTCCCACAGCCAACAACCATGTGCAGCAACACGTAGCAGAGGCAGAACTTCCTAAAATCAAAGCAAAACAAAACGGTAAAGCCGCAATGGCACCAGTATTTTTCAATTAGCTCAAGTATGATACTGGAAATTTATCTGAAGCCAGTATAAATTACGTGGTTTCAGTTCACCGATGTTTTCTGTGGAAAAATGCCATTCATGAAAATTTTGGATCAGCTTCAGTGAAAATTTCTTGCAAAGGGCAGAACAGATTCTTAAAATCTCCGAGCTCTGATCTCCAGAGTATTCGCTGGCCGCCTGAGGACTCTGTTCTCTCTTCAGGAGTGTTAGGATTGAGGAACAAAGCGAGGAGCTAAAATCCTGCTAAAGCCACGTGAGTGAACAGTCACTTGATTGTACTTGTGCAGTAAAGAATCTATACAGGAACTATTGGCACACCATCTCCACAGCTAAATTACATGCTAGTAATGAATCCATTAAGTAAACCAAAATGAATAGCAAACTCTCATGTGCCAGAGGCAACATTTTTTAAAGTCTTCCATCTTCCAAATACAATGTCTTCTTGGAGTCATCCTGAGGTAATAACTCATTTCATACTCTGTAGCTGTAAACATCCTGGTGTGACAGACAAAATATTTAAATTATTTTTGATTTATCACCTTATGGTATTCCATGGTGAGGATGCCTTCAGCATGAGTGGCTCTGAGGTGAGAGAGCGCTCAGTTTCAGCTAAAATTGCTCCACCATGGGCTGAGAATCAATCACCCACGTGATCTCAAACGTTCCGTGTCACCGTGAACTCATTAACTCCTTGTCTCCACCTGTGCGTCTGTTTGACACACAGACACACACGCACGAATGTGCTCGGTCACCTCAGCGTATTTCTCGGACCTCAGGATTGTAAAGACTATCGACAGGACGTGACAGTCTTTACGCCGCGGAGAAACTCACCTACTTACAGGAAATCTCCACCTTTTGCATTTGGGCAGAGCTGTGTCCCAGGGCGAGGTTCACGGCTGCGTTTTCACTGCTGCTCCTGAAAATCTGGGTTTCTTTAGAGCCCAATGTCACATCTGTCAATGAGTATCTAAGATTCCTTAAAGCATCTAAAATGATGCAGATGTTTATGTTTAAGAAGCAGAGTCCTTCCCATTATGGTCCCTAAACTGAAGTATTGTGTTGGGTTTACATGGCAAAGTTTTAGTAATGGGGGGCCACAGTGGTGAGAAGGTGCTGGAAGGTTCCTCCATGTCCAACAGAGGCAGTGACAGCCAGCTCCAAGAGGAACTCACCACTGGCCAAGGCCAAGCCCATCAGTGACAGCGGAAGAACCTCTGGGAGAACATGTTTAAGAAGGGAAGAAAAAGTTGTTGCCCAGCAGCAATGGGAGCTGGAGAGAGGAGAGGGAGGGTCAAAGAGTGAGCTCAGCACTTGGCCCTCAAGCAATAACTATTTTGCTGCTTTCTGTCAAGAGTTCTTAGGGAACAGAAGATCACACCAGAATATCCACTCAGTCAGGAGATCAGCCTTCTTCAATGGTACATGTAGACAAAAACCCATGACATACTTCCTGCTGTCTCTGAACTGAGGAAAAAATAGCCCTAAGGGGTAAACCTGCGTTTTTGTTGACTTATTTGCCAGTGACTGTACTAAAGACCATCTTTAAACATACCAACGCAGTTCTTACAACTTGAACATGAAGTTGGCATTTTCTGACATGTTTGGACAGTCTAATTTCTTAAACATCTGGGAATAAGACATGAGTCTATTTTTCTCCGGAAATTTGGAAGAAACAAAGGTTTAGTTGCAAATTCTCTCTCACAGGAGACTCCATCTGTGTTTCACCTTTATGATTTACTCAGTTGTGGTTACCACATACTGTGTGTTTATTTCCTTTCCTCATTTTCTGGCTCTTTCTCTCCAGTTCTGGTTTTCTTAGTCAACATTAATTCTGACTCCATGTGCCTTTCATAATTACAGCATTGAAAATTCAGTTGAATTCTGTGACCAAAAAATGCTATCTGATTCCAGAAGAACAGAGAACAGTTGTCTCAAAGCAGGCTGATACCCAGCTGTAATTATTTACCTCTTTTTTTTTGCCCCAGAAATGCCCTTTTTAAACACAAGTCACAACAAGTTAGTGTCATGATACCTGACATCTACTGTTGACACAACTTATAGTTTAAATGAAAAACAAACAACAAGCCCAAATAAGAATTCAACAGACTCCTAGATCTTTCTACTTTATTTCTGCATCTATCCCTCTTATTTCCTTCTGTGCCCTTCCTGAAGTCCATGTCAGCGAGACCTATATGCAATAATTAATCCCCCATTAGGACAAGGTGGATTTCCTAATTGGAGCTGATAATGTCAGGATTTGTTTTATTCCCCACAGGGTGAGAAAGCAGCCCTGGCAAGGAATGATTTAGTTTAGAGTTTAAATGAATAGTGTTGGTATATATTTTAACTTAAAAGCTTAAAAAAAAAAGAAACAACAAAAATACCTCACGTAAGCCTGGCCATTTCTGCAGCTACATAAAATGTTTAAAGTACACAGCTCATCTCTTGTACTTACCCTGTAGATTTAAAGCAAGTGGCAGAACCAGCCATGTGTTGTCTGAAGTTAATGTGAAGCAGGACAGGTAAATTCTTGGGCAGAGAAATGCTGATTTTCAGTTAGATTTCAGTTTCAGCCAATGCCTGGTCCTAATGCAAACAAGACAACAGCCAGTGAAGGGGAGAGTGAAATCTGCATTAGAGGAGCACTACTGACAGAAATATCATCCCTAACACTATTCAGCAGAGATTTCGGGAATCACAGCCTTGGATTTAGATGCTTGAGCCACTTTTGGCACTTCCATGTTTTTATGAGGATTTCTTCCTCACTAATAGTAATGGTTGGAAGACGTAGGGCGAAAGGCTCGTACAGACACATCTCTGATCCTTCAGGCTGATTATTTGTTCTCACAGCAGCAGAAGGAAGCCATGCAATGACTTTGTGCAATAAATTAAAGGTGTTAAGCAAAGTGTTTTCCCAATTACTGATGTTTTCTCCAACTTTGCTGATTTCTCCATCTCTCTCTCTCCCTTTTAGTTTGCTACCGTGTCAGCTCAGCCTCATTACTCATATACCAGAGTGAATCAGCATGAAATAATCCATGTGAGTCTTAGCTTCATTGGATTACATTTAGTCATGCAATATTTGATTTGTCTTGATTCCTAGATTCCTAGTGTATGATTTTGAATTTGCACATAGTTACTCTCTACATTTTTGGCCATCTTTGCTGGCTGTTGAGACATCCTGCCTTGAACTTTCTCTGCTCCAGATGCCAGATGTGGTTAAAAATTTTGAGCCAGAGCCCAGAAACTAAAAAAAGGCCAAAAAAGATATGGAAAAAAAAAAAAAAGGAACTGACAACAGTGCCAAGATCCACCCTCACTTCTCATGTGCAGAAGGTATTCTGAAAGCTTTGAGCAAACAAATGCTTTATCCACAGGCCCAGCACCTTAAAAAAAAAAAAAAAAAAGACCTCAGAATAATTCCCCAAAGGAAATCTGGAGGCTCCAACCCTCCTCTGCCCTTTGCTGAGTTTAAACCTACAGCACCCACCTCTGGGACAACACACACAGAGGCCACGTTTGTGCCTTATGCCTGGGAAGTCCCATCATAAGTAATTTCAAGAGAACACCTTTCTGCCGTACGGAAAACAGGTGTCAATTTGATAAAAAGGAATAACCAGGTTTACTTGTAAAAAAAAATCCATATAAAAATGCATAAACCAGTGTTTTCAAGAATAGACCATTGAGCACCCAATGATGATAAGAGGTGCTGTGCTTCTCTCCTCCTTCTTTGTGAAACACACTCTTTTATATAATTCAAGTAGGGCAATAGGCATTACCAGAGGCAGAGAATATTTTCAGCATGTTTTTATTGCCTCATAACTCTGTAATTTGTGAAAAATAGCACATTTATGAAAGTCTGTTCCAGCCAGTGCTCTTCTTCTCCTTCATCCCCAGTAAAAGATTGCTTGTCTGTTGTTTTGAACCATGTTATAAAATCTGTGATTTAGTTGTCTTTACTGTGTGGGATCACAATCATACCAAATTCTCAGTCCTGAGAAGCATAAGAGCCACTAAATACCTCCAGCTTCTCTGAAATTCATTTAAAATCACAGAGAAACTGGACTTGACCTTAATCTCACTAAACCCGGGCAGAGAAAGAACAAGAATTCTTACTGTAAAAGTGCTAAAACTATCACAGATCAGAATTTCTTTCTTCTCATGTAAACAACAGCTGGGTTTTTTTTTAAGTTATAGAATCAGATAAGTTCATTAAAAGACGCTTTGAGATACATATATATGCTTTTCTTGGCACTGAACTCTATCAGCCCCACCTCGTGTCACCGAAGCCAGGAAGAAAAACATAAACTCACTCTGTAAATATCTGTTGCCCTTTTGCCAGGTTGTACCAGTTTGGGGAGTTCGTAATGGGGTAATTTATCTTTCAAATAGAAATAAGTGACACGGGGAACCGGACTATTTCCTACGTACAGAAAGGTATGCAGGATACATATGTATGTACACACACACATAAATATATTTTGATTACTGAATGCATATTGACAGAGAGAGAAGGACGGAGCAGAATATATCTAAATTAGGTGGAAAAAATTCAAACAGTCTTCAAAAACAACCTGTTTTCTCATAAAAAATGTTCTGAAAAAGACGTGGAATAGATTTGGTTAACTTAGTAGACATTACAGTCCTGCCATAATACTGCAAACATGACTGTACTCGTTTTGAATAAAGTTCCACAGATTCTAATATCCCATCCTCATATAATTTCTTCCGTATTTTGCTATCTCATTTTCAGTGATGGTAATTTGGGGTCTAATTGACGTAAATTTCATTGATCATTTTTCAAACACGTGCAAAATTACCACGACACCCTATGGCAGTGTGTGTCGTAGTGATTTCACCCCCATTAACATCTGCCTTTAAATCTTCCTCTCTGGTGAGACACTGATGCCAAGACGGACTGGTGGAGCCAAATGAATGAGACCCAGAGCACAGGGCTCATACCTATGTGATATTTAGAATCATAGAATGATTTGGGTTGGAAGGGAACTTTAAAGGCCATTTATTCCCTGCAATAAGCTGGGACACCTCCCACCAGCCCAGGTTGCTCCAAGCCCCCTCCAACCTGGCCTTGAACCCCTCCAGGGATGGGGCAGCCACAGCTTCTCTGGGAAACCTGGGCCAGGCTCTCACCACCCTCACACCAAACAAGTTCTTCCCCACATCTCAGCTCCATCTCCCTACTTTCGGGGTCAAACCCTTCCCCCCTCATCCTGTGGCTCCTGTCCCCGATCCAGAGTCCGTCCCCGGCTTTCCTGGAGTCCCTTTAGGGATTGGAAGGGGCTCTAAGATCTCCCCGGAGCCTTCTCTTCTCTGGGCTGAACACCCACCCCGAACTCTCTCAGCCTGTCGTTCTTACTCATAAGTTCTGAACAGCTCAGCAGAAAAGTTTCTCCTTTAGATCACCCACCTCATTCTCTCCATCAACCATGTAGAAATCTCACGCGTAGGATGCCTCACTCACGTGATTTGAACCAACCAGCAGGGACCGAGTGCCTCCTATCTTGGCGTTGCATCGCGTCCTTGGAGGTGGTTGAACAACCATCCTGTGTTTTTGGCCATTAACTGGAGATTTATACAGGCGATACGTATTTACACACAACAGCTCCAACTGGCATCAGGAGCCTGAGAAAAAGTTCCGTGGATGCGGACTTCTTTAATTTCAGCGCTGGGTTACAGATATCTTCAGATCACCAGAACACTTTAATTAAACTCTGTTGAAGACTTCTGCTGCAATACTCTAAATTACCTCTTGGATTTTGCTGTCTCAGCTGCTCAGAAAGAGATGAGGTAGCTCTTTGCATCTCGGCGGCGATTCACAAGCCAATGCCCAATTTCCCTCCAAAACTGGGAGGAGGATGGTTTTCATCATATCCTGGTGGAGCTAATAAACGTTCGTGTGGCACACACTGCAGTATCTTGTGGATGCTTCGTGATCTAAAGGAAAAGAAACTGCAACAATTGGAAGACATTAAAAAATTGTAGGGGGTTTGAATGGAAGGTTTCACTCATGGGATTGCAGTCTAGTAATACTATCTGTATTTTTTCTCCAGGCAGACAATCCATCTAAATGCATTTCTCTAATAAACATAGCCAAGAATTTGAAGTGGAATTTTATGGGAAATTCTCACCTTTCACAAATACTTTTATTACTATAAGGAAATTTGTAGTCAGGAAATTTCACAATTCTTCATGGAATATGAAATTAGAAATTCTGGGGAAAAAAACCTGTAAGAAAATTGAAACGTATCAAGAAATATTCTATCTAACAGAAACTACACTATATCATAACACAACTAATAGAATATAAATGCCCAAATAAACAATAACAAAACAAACTTAGAATAAAACACATTCCTTTTGCCAAAAGAAACCTTAGCATTGCTAACAAAATAAGAACAGCCTTGTTCTCATGATTTTTTTCTTTGAAATTTGTCAAAATAAATGTGATTCCATCAGGAATTTGGGCTTTCCTATACAGAACCACTGAACATCCATACTTACAGAGCATAGTGACTTGACGTGGTACAAGGAGCCAGAAAGGTGGAACGATCCAGTCTGATTCACTTCACATTTATGAAAATACTCAGGTTCTCACCAGGGGTCATTCTGATCTCACATGGTTCACAGATTTTTGGTAGAGCATTTCCCTGTATTTATTCTCATAATTCTTATTTTGGATTTTGAAGTTTTCGGTTGTCAGGTTTGGTTTTTTCACCTGTTTGTTTGAAAAAACCTAAGTCCTTTACTTCTCAAACATTATGCTGGTATTCAGTAAAGTTACAGGGCATGAAATAATTCAAATAGAAGCTATATTTTTCTCTCAAGTGATAAAGTATTAAATAAAATGTTCTAATTTTATAAAATAGTGTAATGCTAAGGTATTGACGAATTGAGTCATGTGAGGATGAAGGTCTAGATCCATAAAAAGAGATGTCTATCTCAGTAGTTACATATACCTTTCATTGATATAGAGCTGTTAACTCCTCCAACAGCGACGCATTATAAAATACAGGAGGGAAACCAGGTGTCCCAACAGTCTGCCTACATTAACACAGGATTGCTCAGCTCATTCACTTTTCAAAAAAAATCTATTCTTTACAAAAATTCTCTTTTCTCTTCTCTTCTCTTCTCTTCTCTTCTCTTCTCTTCTCTTCTCTTCTCTTCTCTTCCTTTCCTTCCCTTTTCCATTCCATAATTCTACTCTATTCTTCAAAAAAATATGTATTTCTAAAAAAACTCTATTAATTTCCAAATTAGTTCAAAGACAGTATGTAGAACCAATCCTGGTTTTTGCTGTGTTCTTACCTTTATATTTCACTCTGCGTCTGGCCTAATAAAGTGCCATCATTGACCCATATCACAGGAACATTGGAGGCACTTCAGCCCTAAAGCAGCTTAAATTGAGGTGGGTGAATGATGCTACAAAAGACAGAGCTGTGGGTTGGAACCTTCCCCTCTCCCTCTAAGAGGAAAAAGAAATTATTCAAAATTTCTGTACTGAAGTTGGAATTATTTCAGAAAGTCCAGGTTGCACAACGACATAACTGCTGGGATCCCAGTGCACAGGACCGGTCTGGAGACTGGGAGATTTTACCCTCATGGGTTTATGTGTGTTCTTGACACAGATTAACACACAGTTAACACATTAACACTGTCAGTGAGAGTGTTTTCTGGGTAAGAACAAAATCATCCCAGGAAACAGCAGCCAAGCACGTGCTTGAGAACTCCCAGGGTCCATTTGCAGAGGTAGCTCTGCCAAAGCACACGAAGGGCACCCAGCTGATGGAGACCAGCAGGACCTGCCCATGTTTACATCTGCAAAAGGTCACAGGAATTAGGAATTCTTCTTAATCCCCTTGTCCCATGCTGCATGAACAGTTTGCATACACAAGATAAGGTATTTGATCCATAACACATGAGGAGCAATGTCCTCACCTGGTCACCTACGTTCATCTTCCCCGAGGCAACCACTGCTCCACAATCTCAAAGTGGATCTATTCCTCACTTAACCCCACCATCAACAAAGGTTGTTGGGTTTAAATGGAATATCCTCATGTTAAACTAATTTCCACCCAAGCATCTTAACGTACTTTAGTTCCATCTTCACCTTAGCTATGTCTTTATTTTTTACTTTTATTTTTATTTTAATCCTTGGCCTTCTAACACACTCCTCCATAGGCAATTTTAGCACTAAACATCATCTTTGAAATGTTCAGTTAAAGCAAAGATTACATGGAACACTATTGCATCATGCATTTTATCCCCAAAAGAGAGTTCCCTGATTTATTTGTTCAGACTCATCCAGATTTCTCAACGCTGCGGCGAAATAACAACCAAAACAAAGCAGAACTGCAAAGTAAAAAAAAACTACCAAGGCTGTGTAAGAAAATTAAACAGATTAATAAAGATGAAAAAAAAAATAAATCATTAGCTGTCAAAGCACACATTTATCACAGAGAAAATATCCTTTGTAGGATGTTTTTTACAGGCACTGGGAGAGCCTTTTCATGCAGCTGCTGAGGCGTGGGAGGACAGAGCTGGGATTGGGGCTCAGAGGGAGGAAGGAGCAGGAACGCGGAGCCTCCACTGTGCAGAGAGAGGTAATGACGCATTAATTGTTCCAAAGCAATGGAACAATGGGCACTGGGAAACTTGCAAGGCTTCCCTTCCCTTCTCCCTTCCCTTCCCCCAGATCTTCCTAATAGATTTTACTAGTCTCTGAAGGGACCAGCCCCTCCACCCGCTGGTGATGATCTGCCCGATGGAGCCCAGGAGGGCTTTTTTTATCCACAATTATTAAAATATGCAGGGGGAAGCTCACAGTCAACTGCAATGGTACTTTATGTTGGTTTGAATCTATTCTTCCATCTTAAATAAATTGTTTGATTTACTTCAGATCACAGTTGTAAAAGAGCGTTATGCGTCTCCCTGGAATTCTAATATTCCAGGTCCTCATTTCTTTCACAATAATTCTTTATTAGGTTTCCTGTGTTGTCATTTGAAATTATGACCTTACAGAACACCTAGGCACGTTACCATAGTCGGTGGGGCTGTGGGTGCTAGTTTTATAAGATTTCTGGAAGACTTATTTATACTGCTTCACATAAAAGCTTTTGAAAGGCGTTACAGATTTACCAACCCAGCAAAACCATGTCAGGAGGTTTCCAGTTTCATAACGTAGTCAAAGATATAATTTTTCCAGTAGCAAGCAAGGCTTTCAGATGCCTTCAAGTGTGAAACTGGGTGTTTATTTCTCCAGGTTTGAATGGCAGGAATATAAAATGGCAGAGAGATATCCAGTTATTTATATCACCTTAGAGGAATGTACTGATTAGTCAGGTATCCGCGAATGGAATGGCCAATTTGAACTCACTTCAATAATTAGATTGAGGATTTCAGTTTCTTCCTATTGGTCATGTGAAGTAAACACTATTACACAAACGGGAACTAATTAGTAGGTCCCAGCAAATGAGTCCAGCGTGTGCCAGGGAGGCCTGCTTTCCACATAGATTTGTACTAAATCTTTTGGTTAGAGCTTTTAATCTGGACAGATGGGTGAGCGTGGC
The DNA here is from genome assembly GCA_013400055.1 of Nycticryphes semicollaris. Taxonomy (NCBI): domain Eukaryota; kingdom Metazoa; phylum Chordata; class Aves; order Charadriiformes; family Rostratulidae; genus Nycticryphes; species Nycticryphes semicollaris. Next base: position 397,883 of record VXBJ01004391.1, on the reverse strand, counting down.
TGCCCTCATAAAAAACAAAGGTGCTTGTAGCAGCATAACGTGCTCTTTTCACCCAGCTGCACAGATGAGCTCCTTAAAACCCTGGATGTAACTCAGGATTCATCTGAGGATCTCAGCTAGAGAGCACATAATACATTTCTCTCAACTGACTAGCAAACACAGTTTATTTTACACTTGTAAACACTCTGCAATGTCAGAAATAATATCCAGGAATTGACATTACACTCCGAATAGTTAAAATACTTCACAAACAGGCTATGGGGTTAAACTTTACATATTAGCTGTGGTCTTCCCTTTGACATGGAACAAATTTATTACACATTTCTGTAGAATCTTTTTTGAATAACTGCTGCTATTTTTATTATTTACATTCAAGGTGACATTGACTGTACCTGAAATAAAGATTTATGGCCTGGTTTTGCATTTTCACCAACTAATATCAGCAGTTACCGTTCCTTAAGAAATTACGAACTTGATTATAGTAGTTTTATGTGATTTTGTTGCTGTTGTTACTCAGTTTCTGATTCAATTCCACATATTTCATAACACTAAGCCTCAGAGTTAATTTAAAAGCATAAACATCTTCTAAGCAGAAGTGCCACAGTGTTGACATTTGAGATTTTGAACTAATTTCTTAATTTAATCTTAAGTGATAGGTGTCATTTCTAGTAAGTACATCACTCACCAGTTCCTTTGCTTCCTGTTTCATATCTTTTCTTTTGAGTTTTCCTTCACTTTTCCCAGTTATTTCTGAATGTTACCACGTCATTCTTCTGAGCAGGAGGGAATCCATAGTGCATTACAGTACTGTGCAGCACTGCCAGGTTTTTGCACCCAAAACAGTTGGGGAAGATCTCAGATTTCCCTAAAACATACCACCACCAACAACCCCTCCGCAGCACAAAATACTCTGTATATGACTTTTTTTTTTTCCCTAAAACAGAACACCAAGACAGTGATTGAATGTAAGGAAAAAAAACAGGAGGGAGCCAAAACATTAGCTTGAAAGACAACCGTCACCCTCAGACCCTACAGAAATCTGGAGAGCAGAACAAGAAGGATTCATTGGATTCATGACTCCCTCCTAATTCCAAAGTTGGAAAGAAGTTTTGCTGGGATTCTCTCCTTTTTTTTTTTCAGCTCTTGCTTTTTAAAACTTAAAACCTAGTCAAAAACATGTTCCTTTTCTCTTCAACTGGATAGTCGTCAAAGAAAGCCCAATAGCAGTATTTATGATATCAGTCAAAGAAAGCCCAATAGCAGAATTTACCAAATAAGATAAATAATAAGGCTCCAGCATTTCACCAAATACCAAAAAGCATGAGATTTATCTATGTAGGGAGTAGAGAACGATGGAGTTGCACTGGAGTAACACAGTCCTAAGAGACACAAGTTACTTTACTGGGTCTGACTTTAAATGATCACACTCACTTCTACAGTTTGAGCGTAAGCCCACAACGATTTCCATCCAGCTGTAGGGAACTGTGTGTTGCTGGAAGAGTCAATAACCAAATAAATTGGGGTGAGTGTCCCTCGTACAGCGCGGTGCCGAGGCTGCAAGAGGCATGGGAGGGGCTCACATATTTCTGTTTGGCTGTGGCTGCCAGCTGCGGTGCTTAAAGACAGTGCCAAGGACAGGGTTTTAAAGGTTCTCCTGTAATTATATCAGATAGAGAAAGGGCAGGGCGAGCTTTAATGCCGAAACCCTTCCTTATTCACATGGAGCCTGTGCTCGAGCCTCCAGGAGCCCAGCATCTTGCAGAGCTGCCTCCCTGGCAAGGCTCTGCTGCCCTGGCCGGGCACCCCCGGGCTCTTCTGCTCCTTCTTCTGGCAGACTTTTACTTTTATAAAGGTGTTACAGGCTCTCAGGCATGGAATTGGTGTGAGCTGGCAGCCCAGAAAGCCCCCCTGCACCCTGGGCTGCATCCCCAGCAGTGTGGCCAGTAGGGCAAGAGGGGGATTCTGCCCTTCTGCTCTGCTCTGCTGAGACATGCCACACACCCCCCCAGTGCTGCCTCCAGCTCTGGGGCCACCAGAAGGACGTGGAGCTGTTGGAGTGGGGCCAGAGGAGGCCACGGAGATGCTGGGAGGGCTGGAGCCCCTTTGCTGTGAAGACAGGCTGAGAGAGTTGGGGAGGTTCAGCCTGGAGAAGGGAAGGCTCTGGGGAGACCTTGGAGCCCCTTCCAGTCCCTGGAGAGCCAGAGAGCCTCTTGGACCAGGTCTCCAAAGCTAGATTCCTAAGTCCCCTTGTCCTCACCTTCCAAGCAGCTATCTCCTACTACCTCCCCACGAGGCATTTTCCACTACTTTTTCTTTATTCCCAAACCTTTCTTTCAGTCACAGTAGGTGTTTCCACCAGCTTCATGGCACCAGCAAAGCGACAGGGAGCTCCACACCTCTCAGATTCCTCCCTCTCTCGTGTCAGTCAAAGGCAGTTTAAAATCCAGCCATTCCCCTCTCTCACCCCCATAACACCCTCCCCACAGGCCCTGACAAACCCATCACAAACGCTGCACACTTTCCAGGAGTCCTTGCACACCAGGAAATTGCACTGGATGGGTTTCTCATCCCCTTTTTGAATGTCTCTGGTGAATTCCTTTTTCCATTTTCCAAAGCAGGATGATCTAATCTTCACTTCATGGGTCCCCTCCTTATTCCACGAACCCAAGCCCTTTTCTTCTCAACTCACTGCTGCAGCATTAAATTCCATTTCTATTCTGGTGATACTACTAAAAAAATCAGCTTCCTTCTATCTTGCTGCTGTTTTTGACAAGATGGACAAGCACGGAGCTGTTTGGTTTAGAGTCTTCCTCCAGATCTCACCGTGGAAGCCTTGACATCTTGAACAACTCCTGTCGCAAGAACCCCAGCAACTGATTTTTCATGACAACCTTCTGCTTTGATGTAGCCCGTGTTCTCCTGTTTTCCCCAAGTACGTGACATTTTTTTGTGCTGTTGTCCTGGGTAAGCAAAATAATCAGACCTAGCCCAGGCTGATATGATGTGGTGCTGGAAAAATGTGTTTTGGCAAATCTCTGCGCCTGTTGTTCATTGAGTCTCTTGCCCTCTAAGTTAGTTTGACATCTCTGGCAGCCGCTCTATCTGCCTTGAATTACTTTGTATACACAGCTAGGTATAATATCTGAAATAAGGCTTTGCTGCATAACCTCATCTTCTCCTCCAGTAATTGCTGCCTTTCTAATGCAGTGCATACAGAGGGATCTCACAGCCATCACATTAGGGAAAAAAACTCTTGGACACAGAAACCCATCTTATACTCACTGGCCGCCTCAGTGCCTCATTAGGGAAGGTTTGGTCACCCCCCACTAGGTATGCAACCTGAAATCTGTCTCTTAATTGCCCCATGTGAAAGCAGACATTCGGAGCATGTCTCCAGCTGCATTTTCCACCCATTTTTCTCAGTAGAATCACAGAATGCTATGGGCTTGGAAGGGACCTCTGAAGATCATCCAGTCCAAGCCCCCTGCCAGATCAGGTCCACCTAAAGCAGACTGGACAGGAATGTGTCCAGGTGGGTTTTGAATGTCTCCAGAGATGGAGACTCCACCACCTCTCTGGGTAGCCTCTGCCAGGGCTCTGACACCCTCAAAGTAAAGAATTTCCCCTTCACATTTAGATGGAACTTCCTATGTTCAAATTTGTGCCCATTTCCTCTTGTCCTGTCCCTGGGCACCACTGAAAAAAGTCTGGTCCCATCCTCCTGACACTTACCCTTGAATTATTTATAGGTGTTGAACAGATCCCCTCTTGGTTTTTTTTCTTCTCCAGACTAAACAGACCTCAGTCCCTCAGCCTTCCCTCACCAGAGAGATGCTCCAGGCCCCTCTTCATCTTTGTAGCCCTCTGTCCTTCTTGAACTGGGAGCCCAGAACTGGACACCGTACTCCAGAAGCTGGGGAAAAGCACTAAAATACTTCCTAAAGTATCCCCACTGTGGTCGCTGTCTTTGGATGCCCTTCTCAATGCCCTGCCTGAGAATCCCCTCTACCACTGAATCATTTTCAGACATCTCACGCTTTCTTAAATGATCCTGTCAGCCCCTCTCACACACAGAATAAAGTACTCAAGGCATATACTTGGTCTTCTTTAATTTGGCCACTTGGGAAGACAGGTCCTTTATCGTATGTCACTACCCCTTGTGACAGCCCTTCTGACTTCTTACATGCATTTGGGTACTGGTATTTCTTAAGGCTGGATTGCCTGAAAAGGTGGATTACTGAAAACATTAAAAAGAAGAACTCCTCATTCTTCTATGAAAATTTGTGTGAAAATTGAAGGCAAGGTTTAAAAAACAGTCCATGCGTGAAGTATTTTTTTCCCTGTGATTCATACCTACCCCCTCCAGTTTCAGCAAGAAGATTTCTAACAAGAAAAGTGTCTACAAAGAGCTTTTTCCTCTGAGCAGCTTCTCACCTTTTGTGCAGTTGGTGACACCACACAAAGTCGGGGTGGGAAAGGGCTGTGTTGTGTGAAAGCTCTTACCATGTTCCTGCAGTGGGTTGAATGGCAAATCCCATGGGGTTCAAAGGAGCTGAGCACATGCATCCCCGAGAGATGAGGGATCTCTGCTGGTCCCAGGGATAAATCTCAGAGCTGTCCTTCCACTGCTTCCTCCTGCAGATGCTCTGCTAATGAGAAAGACTCTAATTTCAAATAAATTGTGTCAAGGTTATGGGTATCAATGTGGAGCCTCTTTTTGCCATCGTGTAAGACTCGTCCTTTAGATTCTTGAATGCAGTCACAGAAAGAGTCCATTCAGCCAACAAAAACCAGCCTTCAAAACCTTGAGTTCATTTACCATGATACTGTTAAAGGGTTCCTCTCTGTCACCCCACCTCAGACACTGCAGATCTTAAGCCTGAGTGAGTCTTCTCCTTCCCTTGCAATTAAATCCAGATCCTCGTTTGCAGGCTCATGGTGTTGCTCCCACCAGAGTTACTTGAACTGTGGCTGCAGGAGTTGTCCAAAATCATGGGCTTTGTCCCAGAAACTCTTTTACCTGGGAAATTGTACAACCTGGGGAATGGGGAAGGAGGTGAAACATTAAGCAAAGCACTTTATAACCTGGAGAGCAGGAGAGCATTGGCTTATTTGGGTAGAACTAAACTATATAACCGTTTGGTGTCCTTCCTTCTTGCCAGGTGGAGGAGGGAATGCTGGGGTGAACACTCAGCGATGGAGCCATTCTCTCCACCCTGATTTTTCCCTTATTTTCCCTTTCCCTAAATCCAGCCATCACATATGCTCTTCCCTCCACACAGGTTTCCCCCTGTGCTGCCCAGGATTACATTCAACCGCGCCAATCAGCGGGACGCAGACTTCTAAGATTTGTTTTCTGGAAACACTCAGATCCCAAAGCCTCCCCGAAGAGCCCAGATTGTTCTCAACATTTGCTCCGAGTTATCAACAATTTAGAAAACAGCTGCCAAAGGTCATTCCAGCTACAGATGCTTGGAAGCAAAGGGGGGGGCCGGGTTTATTGATCTTTTTCCCTGGAAAAGCGCTTTTAAAAAAAAAAAAAATATAAATGTGTTGTGGAAATGAAGATGGTGACAGATGTTGATCCCCACTTGGCCCAAAGGTTGGGAGAGGCAGGGCCGGGGAGGGGGAAGGGGGTTGGCGTTTATCAGGGTTGGGTTGAGGGTGAAAGACTCTGCCGTGACGCTGTTGTTAGGTCCTTGTGTGGCAACAGCTCATCTCGGCGTGTGCCTCTGACCTGGCACCCTCCTCGTCTCCCAGTAAATCAGGGAAGCTGGCTCAGCTGGTTGGGGAAGAGCTCACGGTGGCACCGATCTCACAGCTTCCCCGGCGACCTGGAGCCCTCCCAGAAATACAGGTATCGCCGTCAAACAAATCACTCATCCCCCAGGCCGGCTCCGACGGCTTTTATGAAGCACCGTGAATCATGATCTTTAGGAAAACTAGGTGGCTTCGGGCCAATCTAGCAGCTGGATTATATTAGTTCACATTTTTTAAGGACAAGGGTTATAATAACAAGATCTTGTGTTACTCAATTTACTCAATTAGGTAACGTAGTTACCTTAATGGCTCTGTAACAGTTTGCTGGTGTCAGGGACGATATAATTTGTTTCTTCCAGGTAATACAAAAGAAGGGGATTCCATAGAAGGAGGCAGCCGGGTTGAAAACATAAGAAGAGGGGCAAAATTGGCTCACTCCTGCTGAGAATTAAAGCAAAACGACAACAGACGTTGATGTCGGAGAATAAATCTGAGTTGGAGAACTTCGGGGCCTGGAAAGCACAAGCAAAAAGTTTAAACCTGATGCACCAGCAACAGAAAAAAACAAACAAACCAAAAAAAAAAAAAACCCAAAACCCAGAAAACCAACAGCAGAGGGTCCCCCAAAAGTGTGTCTCTTTACACACACACATGCAGGCACACGATGTGCAGAGGATTATAGAGCTTTGGATGGGAATGGTGGGGTTTTCCTGTCTACCCAACCCTCCCCAGGATGATGTTTTCTACAGAAGAGCGTTTGGGAATCTCTAGTAACGGGCTAATGAACAAGGAAATTGATTTCAGCCGTTAGACCACTAAGGTTACTCTTATTTCTATTGTACAGAGATATATCTCAGTATTGATAAATTCTAGTTCCACACAATTCCCATGATATGGCAGAATTTGGCTTATGAGCCGCAAAAGCGGTTAAACCATTTTGTAAAGGTGCAAGCTGTGCCATCCACAGAGCTGAAAATTTCTAGAAAGCAGATCTCTCACGGTGTCCAACGGTCCACAACGTTTAGTGGCAGCTTTTCCCTACAAACAATTCCACTTTGCTGGCAGCCTGTGCGGGGGGGTGGTATTTTGAAGCCTGGAAAACAAAAAGAAAAGGATCGATGTTTGCTCTTTTAAAAACTGAACTTTCTTTCAATCCCTCGCCCGGTTGCTGAAGCGACCGGTGCCAACCCCCGAGCCCTTCCCAAACCTGCCACCCCTGGGGGCACAAAGCCTTGCCCCCACACACACCTCGGAGGGGACCGCCGGCTGCCCCGAACCCCCTTCCCTCCCCGGGGGTCTTCGCTCCTCGCCGGGCAGCCCCAAGGGGGGAGGAGGGGATGGAGCCGCTCTCCCCGATCCCGGGGTTCATGCCGNCCACCATGCACGTCAATGGGAAGGTGGCCCTGGTCACCGGCGGGGCTCAGGGCATCGGACGAGCGTTCGCCCAGGCGCTGCTGAGCAAGGGAGCCAAGGTGAGCCCCGGGAAGGGCCCGCTCCCCGCCTTCCCCACCCCGTACCGGCCGGGACCGGGCTCTCTCCGTCCGTCCGTCCGTCCGTGCTCAGCCTTTCCCTCCCTCCTCGCCCAGGTCGCCCTGCTGGACCGCAACGCGGAGGCCGGCCAGGAGAGCAAGGCGGCCTTGGACGAGCAGTTCGAACCGCAGAGGACGGTGTTCATCCCCTGCGACGTGACCGAGCCCGAGCAGCTGAAAGGTAAGAAGCGGGGACGGGGCAGCCCCCAGCCCCCTTGGCCGACTGGAGCCCTGCGGGGATGGTCCCCGGAGCCCGGCCCCCTGCGCCCCCATCGCACCCCACAGCGGCTGGGGAAGGGGTTTGGGGTTGGTTCTGAACTTACAGCGGTGAAATGTTGCCACCAGCCCCCCTGTTTTGCACCCTCTTGCCAAAGCAAAGCCAAAGCTTTCCATGAGCACCACGCTGAGAGTTTTGCATGAAAGACTCTGCAGAAAATAATTGTTATTTTATGAGTAACATATATATATATATACATAAACTTTAAAGCAAGGACTTGCTTTTTATGAGGCTTCTGTACAGACTCCAAGCTGCATTCTCTCGTCACAGGAGTAATAAATCCTGCTCGGGGTTGCGCAGCTCTCTCCATACAGCACCCTGGCTCTCACCCTGGGCTGCTATAGCTGAGGGTAAAAAAGGTAAAAAAACCCAGCAAACTGGGTGAAAACACAGGCTGCTAACGTTTCACACACGTTTTGCAGATGCAGGGAATGGCAAGGAGCTTCCCTCGTGCAGGATTTGCATTTATGTCTTCACTCAGTTGAGTAAACCCTGTTCCCTCCCCAGTTCTTAGAGTACTGTGTGATGTTGATGTCCCCTTCATGCTGCTCCCTGACCAGCACACCACTTCTTCAGAGTTTCATTATTAGAGAGATGCATTCAGAGGCAGTGACTCAGATCCCGATTTTGACATCCCTTTTGTCCGTGCCCTTTCTCCAGATTTATTTATGTCAGGCTGGATGTCAACATTTTTAGTTCTGCTTATATCCCCCGCGCTTCACTGCCCGCTTTCTGAGCGGCGCTGATTGAGCAGATCCATCCCTCTTTCCCACAGCACTGCAGCCCAGAATTCAGCAATAATGTTCCATTAGATTCATTAGCACAATTATACCCAATTCCAAAGATTTACACTGTTTGTTTGTGAGAGAGATGCTGCACTTTAAATTTGAGGTCTGCTCTAATCGGCTAAGTTTGTTTGGTTGGTTTTTTATCAGCTTAGGTTGATTATTGACTATTTCTCTGAGTGGGAGGAGTGAGCTAGGGGCAAGGAAAAGCATCCTGCAGCACGGGTGTTACAAATCTGCAGCCATGTCTTACAATCCGTTAGGGTTTCTGGGGTATTTTTTATTAGTTGGGTTGGTTTGATTCCCCCCCACC
>VXBJ01004391.1:374339-389200 GCA_013400055.1 Nycticryphes semicollaris | reverse complement strand
CCCCCCCTACTTTTTCCTCTTGTAATTGCAAGCCACCACTTAATAAACACAGATTAATTTCACTCCTCGTGTGTAAAGCTCTTAGAGGATGTGTCAAACCCCTGGTCTGGCTCTTTTATGTTAAAGTTCATGTGCCTGAGTGAAGTTCCTCTTCTTTTAACTTTAGCCCTTTCGGTATGAAACAACCCTCCAGTCCTAGACCAGGGCTCTGTAGGTACAAAAGGCTGATGGGCAGGAAATCAGCTGCTTCATTGACTTCCAGATCTCATCTNCCCCCCCCAAATCTTCTATCTTGTCCTACTTCTGAAAAATCCCCATACATTTACTTTTGCTTTCCACGAATTTTTAAGAAGTTCACATATAACTGGTGCTGGCACTTACTTTACACTGGGTTTCTTCCCTTTCTTTTAAATCGGTTCCTCCTCTTCATTTTTCTTCCTTCCACATTCCATGTGATTGTCTGCTTTTAATTTTCACAATTCCGTAAGCACTAAGGAGTGTGCAATGTAGACACAGAATTATTCTACATTCAAAAGGAGAAGAATAAGGCAGTTTGCACTGAAGCGTGGGCCATAACTTTAATTTATAATGAGATTCTTCTTTTTGGGGATAGGTAAGGGGTGGGATTACTGTAGGCAGGTAAACTTTGACCAGAAATACTTTCCAAATTGGGTAATCATTCTTTATTTTAACATGGATAGGCAAAGAGCTCAAAAGCATTTGGCTCTTTTCTCAGTGTGTAAACTGGAAAACTACAATTAGGCCAGACTGTGTGAATGCAATAAGCAAATAATTGGCAGAAGTACTAGTATCTGTGGTGGGGTTTGAAGGCAAAAGATTCTATTGAGAATGAGGTGGATGCAAGATGCTATTTTGGAGAAGGCTTAAAAGGGAATCAGAGTTCCCAAAGTTTGGAAGCTGATTGAGGACCCAAATTGTATTTATTTTACTCACTGAAACTAAATTAAATGATCAGTTCTGCTCCTAATTAAGCCAAAGGGTTTCATTTGCCCTTGCTGAGGCAGGATTGGAAAGACAAGAAGCAACTGAAGAGTTAAATTGAGAAACCAGAGACTGAATTAACAACAAACGTGACAAAAGCCAAAAAGGCAGTCAGCCAAAAATAGAGGCTTTAGCAATATTGAAATATTCTAGTACAGAATAAGAATATTAGAAAGATCTGTACAATAAAAGCAGTTGGATAAACACAACCTTTCCCACCGGCTGCCCAGCCCTTGTTCTGATGACAAGGTGATGACCTGCAGAGCTCAGGCAAAGAAAAGGCCACCTGGTGCTAGAAAAAAACCACCTCAGTAAATCCCTGAAACTGCTGGGGGTGAGGGGGTATGGGGGAAAGAGGTAGATTTCTCAAAGCTGCTAAAGCTCAGGGAATTAAGATGGTCCTGGGATCATCTTTAGTGCTGTGGTTTCATTAAGGCCTGCCAAGCACAATTTCAGGCTATCTGAAGTACTCTAGGTTTTCAGTCTGCCACCAAATGATGCTTTTTAAAACAATATTGGGGGGAAGGAGGTGTCTTGGTTTACATAATAATAAATATTTAGTGAGGAGGAACAATATTTGAAGGGAAAAAAACCCCCAAGCTGTATGTATACGCGTCAGATAAAGTCTGCACTCATGGACTTATTCTGGAATGAACACCTGGAGGTCATTCTCATCCAACCATCCCCTCATCCTACCCTAGATAAGTTTCCTCGTCACTACGACACTGTTGTGGTTTTCCATGCACATCTTTTACCTTAATTCCAAGACCGTCACCTGGAAGAACACAGCCCCATTGGGGAAGTTTCCCAGCTCTTTTGTTCTGACGTCCTTTGGAAGGCAGGTCACCGAGTTCCTCAGCAGAAGGAAGAAGGTGTGAATTTGAGGAACGCATTGTTAAAGTTACCTGACAAGTAGGATATATAACAATTTATTCATAAATGGATAAATTTAAACAAGAATCACGATGAGTTATTTGTAGTTGAAAGGTTTATATACGTTATCTCACTGAATAAGAAGTTCTTGGGTTAAATTCGGACTCAACCAAGAAAATTGCTCTGAACACGTGAAGCTTTTATTTTTCCTGTAAAATAGATCGTGCCAAATCTTGCTGTCACTGGCTATACCCACCTGTTACAAAACAAGCTACGAATGCTGGATTTATACAATCAGGGTGCCAAACATCCTATCTAATATGAGCTAAGAGCTTTCATTAGCTCCTGTTACCAGGCATTACAAAGCTGAAGGAAAAGGCGATGATGGTATCTTAATCCTTTCATTTTTTCCTCAATATGTTTAACATCGGTGAACAGTTAGATAAAGCGTTTAATTGCATGTTGCTCATTAGCAGTTAAGAAAACAGTAAGGACATGTTTGTTGACTCATAAAACATGGTTGCATTTTGATATCTTACTTGCCATAAATGCTAAGAAATGTCACCCTCGGATCCTACTACAGGTGCTTTCAAAAAAGTAATCGAACACTTTGGAAGGCTGGATATTGTGGTGAATAACGCTGGTGTGAACAATGAGAAGGACTGGGAAAGCACTATCCAAACCAACTTGGTAAGAATTCACTCCTTTCACATGTTCAGACTTCTATTTAATGCTGAACCACACTTAGCAGCTGTTGTGCCAGGAATGGTTGGATGGGGAAGCACCACTATTGGAACAAGAACCATGTAACCACTCATATTGTAAAGAATAAAGGTATAAAACTCAATGAAATCCCAGGTAGGTGGAACAGTCATAAAATCATGGAATGGTTTGGGTTGGAAGGGACCTTAAAGACCATCCAGTCTCAACCCCCCTGCCCTGGGCAGGGACACCTCCCACCAGCCCAGGTTGCTCCAAGCCCCCTCCAGCCTGGCCTTGAACAGTGTAGTGCCCAAAGCAGTAGAGTTGTCTCTAGAGGAGACCAGTCCCTTTATTGGATTTATTTAGAACATTTTAGTTATGTGTGAGACTCAGCCTGTGCTAGAGAATAAGTTGCCATTTGTTGGTATTGCAAGAAAACTCATTCACCCAAGAGCTCCCACGTTTTCTTCACCAATGAAGCAAGCACAGAACCTGAGCTTTGAATACAGACCATCTCACCATTGTCACCGATAGAAACACATCACTTCAGAGCAATTACTTGCTAAAACCCAGTACATTCAATGAGTCTTTAAAATTTATTTTCAAACAGACTATTACCAGTTCTTTGATATTGTCCAGTATCTGAGCAGGCGAGACCACAAGATCTGGTTCTCAGTTGAAAATTGTTGCATTTAGCCTTCACTGCTAGGAGATCTAACCTCCAGAGGAAAAGAGCAGCTTTCTAAGTTAAATAATAAATAAAGAATAAAATAATTAAAATAATAGAGAATAAAGTTCTGACCAGCTTGTATTCTACCATCTGTCAAGCTCTAATTCGATGCTGAGTCAGCAAGTCACCCCCATGACCTACGTTACAAAGTGTTATGGTCTAGATCTGCAAAGAAAGTAGCACAAGGAAGCTTGGAAGAGCTCAACGTGGAGTTTTCTCCAACCAGTCATTTGGAATTTGTCAAACGTGGCAAGAAAGCTCGGGATAAGAAAATTTAAAGCCTGGTTTTGTCAAACATTTTAAGGACAAAAGTCTTTGAGTCTTTGAATCCTAATGAAAACAAATTAACAAAACAAATCCAGGACAAGTAGCACAAGTTGTATAAGAGACAAGTCATAGAAAAATTAATGGGAAATGTGTATTTGGGGAAAAAAATGTTAGATTTAATAGTACTTTTTCCTGATCTTTTTATCTATCTAAGGTCAAATTTACTTATTCTTGGAAGGGACTGAACTGAGAGTGAAATTTCCACAATAAGAGAAATACATTTGTTCAATTTCTTTACATTTTCTTTGAGATCTCATTGCGCATATTTCTTTCCTCCCTCTTTCATTTCTAAAATATCCTGACAATTTAAACACCAGGAAACTTCATTTTGTGAAGTAGCTGGGGTGTGACACCCTCAGTGCTGTGCAACACTGATACCTCTTAGTACAGATGCCTTGAATTCGAAAGAAGACTCACCTGTGCTGTGGATGACTGACTTCTCTTTATTTTTGTGCCCGGGTTAGGACAAGATAGCAGTCACTGTAGGCATCCATCCACCTGCCAAATTTGCAAGCACAGATAGGTAATCACTAGAAAAAGTGAAGTCCATGTGAGAAACACATTTGTCTGACTTGCCTTTAAATTGAGCTCAAAAAATGAAGGTGTTTCTAATCGGCAAATCTTGGAGATACTTAATTTCTGGGATAATATCGTAACTTAGAGTGATGCCCAAGCAACTTTTCAATGCCAAGAGCTTCAAAGAGAAGGCATTGAGAACCTCCTTCTGCTATTTTTTTTTCTCTTATTACCAGTGATTGTGCTGAAGCAGAGCAGAGGTGGGGTTGAACCATCTCAAGGAGCAGAAAAAATGGAATCCAAATCTTACAAATCTGTATGCTTAACTATCAAGCTACCGCCCCTAAAAATAAAAACAAAAAAAGAAAAAAGGAAAACTATATACATTATTTTATAGGTAAATTCACCAACTTAACTCATAGTTGAAAGGTGTTGGCTGGAATAAGAACATCCACAGTGATCTGGCAGAGCAGAAGTACAGCCACACATCTTAAATCAAGGACACTCTAAGATCCAAATATCCTCATTTATCTTTTGACTTGAATATTCTTTCCCTGTCTAACCCCGAGTCAACCAACTACCTTGTTCCCATAGGGAATCATTTCTAGAGAGTTAGTAGAATTTCTGTAAACCAGGATATTACATTTGCCACTTTTTGCTTCTTAACTGTAACAGTTGAAGAATAACTGCATTTAATATCTTACATTGGTTGGTTGCATAAAATATATTTTGCTTCTTGTGGACAAAGGAGGAAAATTGTATGAAATACATGATTTTAAAATGTGTCTATTCCCCCAACATTGGACATTTTAAGTATCTTTTGTATTATCTGTAAGAACAGGAACAAAATCTACAGACACATATTTTGATACACATTATGCACCTATTTTCTACTTTAAAAAAGGAGGGGAAAAATCCCTTCTACCTGCCAGCCTTCATCTTAATGATACCATTTCTGTGTTGATACCACAAATACTCTCTGCCCCGGTATAAAGTACAAAGTACAGAAGCAGAGCAGGGCAGCGCAAGATAAATCAGAGCAAACACGTGTGGGGTGTGTTCTTTATGGCTAAAACACTCCACAGAACCGGTTGGTCTTCAGGGACATTTCTAAAGGAGCGTGAGGAAGTTCCCTGCTACTGCTTGAGAAAGCGTGAAGAACAGAAATGAAGGAGCAGGTTCCAAAAGTGGGACTTAATTTAGAAGGAAAAAGAAGGAATAAAACACCATTCCTCCTTGTATCTGTTACAGTTTCCTGAGAGTGAGTGACAAGACAGTTTGGTAAAGACTGGGGAGGGGGAAAGAGCATAAACAGCTAAAAACAGATTTCTGTTGCAGCACCTCCCGCCATTTTTCTATATTTTGTGCAAGACAACCTGCACCTTTTTGTTATTTTGTTAATATTTCTATTAATTTTTTAAGCTAAGCATTCCAGCAATGCCACCCATTCCTCACCTCAAAACTCCAATGCTGATAGTGTGGACTTGATCACTACCAGCTTGATCAACGACACCTTCAACATCTCATACCCATACAAACATACACTCTGGTTATTATGGTATTTAAACCAGTATCTTGGCAACCATTCAGCAATAGCATTTGAAATGAAATGACCCCTGTAGGTTCAACAGCCTGTGATGAGCACACACACCCACGCACAGAAGAGCACAAGGACACGACACATACATTCTTATTGAGTTCCTACCTATAGTTCTCCAATATGACCAAGACAGTGTTTCTTAGAATCACAGAATGGTTAGAGTTGGAAGGAACCTTAAAGATCATCAAGTTCCAACCCCCTGCCCTGGGCAGGGACACCTCCCACCAGCCCAGGTTGCTCCAAGCCCCATCCAGCCTGGCCTTAAACACTTCCAGGAAAGGGGCAGCCACAGCTTCTCTGGGCAATCTGTTCCAGTGCCTCACCACCCTCACAGCAAAGAATTTCTTTCTGGTATCTCATCTAACTCTCCCCTCTTCCAATTTAAAGCCTCTACCCCTTGACCTGTCACTACATTTCCTGACAAAGAGTCCCTCCCCATCTCTCCTGTAGCCCCTTCAGATACTGGAAGGCTGCTCTAAGGTCTACCCAGAGCCTTCTCCAGGCTGAACAACCCCAGCTCTCTCAGTCTGTCTTCATGGGAGAGGTGCTCCAGCCCTCTGAGCATCTTCATGGTCCTCTGCTGGACCTATTCCAACAGGTCCATGTCCTTCCTGAGTTGAGGACTCCAGAGCTGGACACAGTACTCCAGGTGGGGTCTCATGAGAGCAGAGTAGAGGGGCATTCACCTTCGTGAGAACTTATGCCAGAAATTTTATAATTTGACTTTCTTTTCCTCTTCAAGTCCCTAAAGGAAGCAAAATTCCCACGTCTGTATGAGCCTGGCACTTACCTGTTAGTTCAACACCGTTTGGTGTTCTAAGAAGCTTCCCTAATTTTATCTGGTGTTGGTGACATAGCTTTTATAGTGGCCGCTTAATTACAGTATCTCTTCCCTTCACAAACGCTTTTAGGACATTTTCTACTGGGAAAATCCCAAAATTTATTTGGAGGTCCCTTTTTTGTGTGCTCGTATCAGAGGTTTCTGAAAACTGACAGTTAAAGGTAGTACTGGCATTGCATATTCTTATATTTTAAATATTCCCTGAATCTAAAGTGCAGAAGCACTTTACATAATATTTTGACTCTCTTCTTGTTTTCTTATGCCAACAATGTCTCGTGTAGGTATATTTAAACCAAGTCCCCAGAGGAAATTAAATAGACCCAGTAAAGTCCCTAGGGAGAGATGTGACCACCAAAAAGTGATGAGCACCACTTACCTTGAAACCAGTGACAAAAAGGTCAGTCCTCCAAGTGCATAAAGAAGCCTCTAAACATAATTATTTTTGTTGTCCATTTTGCACAAGGAAGAACTCAGGCCTACCTTAACTGCACAGTCAGTGAGGCTGCCATTGATCAAAATCAGTGAATTTACAGAACTTACAGTAGGCTTACAAGAGCCAATGTTGAAATAAAACGAAAAGCAAATCTATTTGAACAAAGAACTCCTTAAGCCCAAACCTGAAATGCAACGATACTTCTGTGTCTTTCAGGAATGGGGGGAGGAAAGGGGGAAGGAGAGAAAACTGCAGAGTACAAAACCAAACCCCAGTATTTCACTCCCATGTTGCACAAAAGCTGCCAATTTCTAGCAAATGATCAAATAGTAGGATTTTCACATTCCCTTCTCCTTTCTCCTTTTCTTCCCTGGGCTGCTTCTTTTGCACAGTTTGAGCTGGAAATTCCAACTCAAGAGCCTGCAATTTTATTTTATATAGCAAGGAAACTATTTCCTCTACACAGGAACACCAAGGGACTCGCATGCTTGCTGCAACCTGTCTGCTTTCTAGAAAATCTACATTAAAGGCAAAATCAGTCCCACCTGCCCGTCCAGTAGCAAAATGCTAGATTTTTCCATGAATATCAGGAGCAGTGCTTAGTCTCAGACTTCTGAAGCTTGTCTTACCCAGTTCATGAAGTGCTTTGAAATGTTTCCTCATAGATAACCATCGATTTACAACATAGTGGCATGAAAGTCAAATGATCTTGGGTCAAATTCCAGCCCTGTGCTGACCTGCTCCATGAAACCACAAGCCAAAGGCTCTCTTTTTCGCTCAGTAGCCCTAGCTCTTGACTAGATTTAGCTCAAAAACCTATATATAACGTTAGGACTGGTTCCCAATTAGCATTTTCTTCTCTGAAAATGTTGCCTTATCACCTTGATGACAAGTCATCTTCAGCACTGAAGGACCGCAGGTGTAGCTATATAGTTTCTCAGCATAAAATATTAACATGTATAAGGAGACAGCAGAGGTATCAAACAAGAAGTGGCCTATTTCTTATTAATCAGGTATAAAAAACTACAGCAGTTGGAAAACCTGCCTCAAAACACTAGAACAAAAAACACTGTCTACCAAATTTCTTTCCAAGCAGTTGTCCCTTGAAAAGGATGATGGTTAATGAAGTTCTGGGCACCATCAGTGATGAACGCTTTGGGTTTTTTTAGTAGATCAAGCTAAAATGGAACACAGAGTACAAAAATTGGCCAACATTCTAACATTAGAATACAAGAACATTGTACAACGCTGGCTAACACTGCTTCCTAACACCAGAAAAAAACGAATTAGGTCTCTGTTGAAGATTCAGAGTCTCATTAGGATCAGAGTTTCAATATATGATTTCTTTCAGAACAACACAATTAAAACTGTGCAGCTGTGGGATACACAGAAATGTGATTTCCTAAGATTTTTTCTGATTTTAACAGCAATATAAAATTGTTAAATGGCAATTTAGGTAAGCAGAATCATAGAATTGTCCAGGTTGGAAGGGACCTTTCGGATCATCAAGTCCAACCATCAGTTGATTACTGACATGGTATTTCTAAAAGCAACTGCAAAAGCTAAAGGATTTGCAGAATTATTTTTTAAAGCTTACACTGCTGGCAGATACTAAGTTTGGGGTTTATTACTGTACGGTGCTTCAGAACATCTGGCCTTCTCTAATTTAAACCTGTAATTTATGGATGCTAATAGCAGGAGATATTCCCACACTCCTCATCATAACTTCATTGGAAAGAATCCTAAATTTTCTGCTGGCCATTGAGTAAAATTTCCTCTCTTGGGAGCACACTCAGACCTGCAGCCCTGCGCGATGGTCCATCGTTATGTGCTACAATACACTGTCTTTTGGTAAAAAACAAACAGCAGTAGCACTAAAATCACAGAAGGACAACCATTTAGATTATTTTCTGATTTTGAATGACAGTTTCAGTGGCCAGGAGCAAAACACCTAGGTAAGAGTCAGCTGGCCCAATCATCACTTTACTTGCATTTAATCACAAATTTGACTGCTCTCCAAGGCTTGGTTCTTGCCATGTTTACAGACAATATCCGTGTGGCTAAATTGAATTCTAAAGAGGGGAATTGTAAATAATTCAACTCTAAAATGCAACACATTTTTGTTGTACAAAGTCTTGCAGCACATCTTCATCTTCAAACAGTCAGACTTCTTTTGTTTTTAAATTTGGTAATTTTAAGTGTTAACTTTCCCAGAATTTCTATTTGCCATAGACAAACTATGAATTATTGTTGTATAGGAGAGAGGGATTACAGTATTATTTTAAAAGCATACATGCAGAACTACACAATCTGAAAACCCTTTAGTTTCTTTCGGTTCATTGAAAGGCAAATTGCAAATATTTTTCGTCGTATCCCAAACCTGGGAAACTGGGCTGCATAAACCACATCGTTCTTTGCCAGTTTTACTTTCTGTTGGGGGTTTCATGGTCCAGTGATGTAGAAGCTGATGAGCTTTCTTCCGGAATTCAGATGAAGTGTTCTGATGTCAGCACACAGGAAGGCAAAGTTGCATTTTATGTGAGAGGAATTTATGAAGCTGCAATTTATGCGCTTGCAAAGATGGATTTCACAACGAACTTCTGAGCTTCTTAACGAGCTTCTGAGCACACGTTGTAGGAGTTCCCTTCTACAGGAAGTTCAGCCACTGCTCTTCTTTCCTTGGAGAACTGCTGAGAGGAATTCCTCTCTTGCAGAGAGGGGAATTCTTGCAGAAGAACAGGAGATCTACCACACAAACTTCAGCTGAAGTGCCACTTGCTGAACGTGCAGACGACTGGGTTCTTCTCTACCTTTGTTTCAGAATTTACCTCCAGAATAATTCTTTGCATTACCAGGCCAAACCTCAGAAATAACCACATCACCCAGGATCACCTGCGCTTGCCAAGAATGTTTTTGCAAGGATAAAAGCAGGTGTAAGGGCAATATCTGAATGAAAGTCTGCATGAATTCTGAAGAAAACCTCTCCCAATACCTACAAAAGGCGAAGGTTTCCCTGGCCCTGAGTTAACGAAGTCTGGGGAGGAAAAGGAGCAGCTTGGTGATTTTGAGAGGAGAGTCAAGCTACTCGCTTCTTCCTTGTCTTCTAATTGTGGTTTGGCTAAAGAAAGCCTTCTCTAGCTCTGTTATCTCCTTGGATAAGAAGGCTGGAGCAGCTTTCTAAGTTAAAAGGAGCCCCAAGCTACTTCATTCTCAGGTTGATTTACTCCCTTTAATTCAAGTGGAATTCTGTATTTTCTGCTGGGCAGGTTGAGCCGCTGCTCCAGGCTATGGCAGGAGCTGAACCTGCTCTCCCAGGCAGCATTGACCCCTTCTTTCCTAAAACCTCCTGTGGAGGTTTCTTATTGTTATAATTAATAATAACAAAATATAATATTAATATAATATATTAACAAACCACTACCCATCCTTAACTCCAAGTCACTTGAGCTGCCAATGAATTTATATTCAGAGTAAGGACCCCTCACAGCAGCACTACTGGGCATTAACGATCTTCGTTTTCAATAGGTCTTTCAAATTTGCATGTGGAAATCAACATTAAACAGCACTCGGCTACCTTTATAACAGCTCTGAAACTTTCTGGGTCTTGCAAGAGAAAGCAGATTCAGCCTGGTGTTTTACAAGCCACTGAAGACAGTTCTTCGGAAAGTTTCTGTTAAAGCATTCAATCAATAACATTCTTTTGATATTAATCAAAACATTTTTTGAAGTATGTTACTTAAGATGAAACTTTCCAGGGGAAAAACAAAGAAAAGCTTTTTACAGGAATTTTCAGCTTAAGAAAAGTTTGGAATGTTATTTCAGAATTTTGAACTACTCTTATTTTGTGATATTTTTTTTTTTTACATTATTCCAGAAAGTTGGTTCACTGAAAATATAACGTTGTTGAAAACATCGCATAAAACACTGCAACTACAGAAATTGAGGAGAGCTGATTCTTGATCAAAATTCCAAAGCACATTCGGTAACGAGGCCCCAGGTTGCTTTATCTCTGTCAATGGGCAGCTTAACCTCATATATTTTGGGCAAAGAACAAGGAAGATTAACAAAGCAGGAGATGCACCCCCCCAAATCTGAGCTCTTTGAAAACCCATAAGTGCAAGGGGCAACTGAGCTGAACTTATTTAGGATTTTTACTTTCTGTTTTATACCACATATGTCTGAAACTATCAGCTAATAAAAATGAAACGTGATACATGTCTTTAAATTACTCCAATTATGCTTTGGGAATTTAGATAACAGTAGAAAAATACTTAATGTTCTAATTTTAAAAGCTTTTCCTTTCCAGTACATCTGCCCACTACCCAGTAGGTTTTAGTCATANTATATCGCATTTATATTATGTAATATTTACACACATATTTTACTAATTGGAGTTATAATATTAATAATAGGGTAATTTTATCAATAAGTTTACTGTTTTATTATTTTGTTGATGTATTAATTAATATGTATTAATTATAATTATATAATATTGATATGCTATTTCCAGAAAAATAAAACACCTGTTCATTTTAAGTAGAAATTGTAAAACCAATGGGGCCAGATGGAACAAAATCAGTAAATAGTTACAAACCTCATCACTAAAGCAGGAATATTGCAACATTTCTTTAAAATCAGTACCTTCCACTGTCTGCTGCTTTTCTGTTATTGCTTCTAAAGTCTCTGTGGAAGTGACTTACTCTCTGGGAAAGACTCGACTGCTTGATTCATGTCGGAGGCTGATAACCCCAGAGTCGGTGTTTCTTTAGGCGTTTCGGGGTTAAAGCTCTGAAGTTTGGTGAGATGAATCCCAGCAGAAGTTCTGGCTGCAGGAAGGTCCAAAAAACAGATCCTAAGGAATCCAGATGACACCAGACTTAGTGAAATTTTCTTCCTCAAAGAACTTTTAAAAAACACTTCTTTAAAAATCACATGCTGCAGACTAATATTAGACTAAACTCACATTTCACATCTCTGCATTTTGAGATGACAATTATGTTGAGAGAACACCATAAAAGAACCATTTATATTTGCCTTTCTGGTTAATCTTCTTTTGAGAGGAAGTAGTAAAACTCCAGTCACCTCAGTCAGAAAAGAATAAAAAATTTTCAGTATACTGGGGCCAGAAGTATAAGGTATAGCTTAACCTTACCAAGAAATCTCACGCCTTGAGCCAAATGGAGTTACAAGTGTTAGGGTCAGATTCTGTCTGTACATGTTTTATATTGCAGAGCAGTTTGTCTTCGTAAAAACACTGGGAATTGGATCAGTTCATCCACCACTTGCATCCTCAGCTGAAGTGTGTGTTTCATCAGTCAATTATTTACATACCCTGCATTTCATTTCCTTCGCAGCATTTCTTTCACCTTGTAACGTTTTGGTTTGATTACTGACCTCTTAATAAGAAAAATAATTAAGGTGCTGTTATTTCTACACAATGCAATTGTGTTTCTGAAGTTCTTGGGCTGCATTACTATGGAATGTATAAAAATATAAATAAGATCACTGATAAAGCAATACAGGTTCTAGGCACCATGACTAAAGCAAGATTCAGCTTTTAGGAGGGCAAAGGAAACATATTTTGACTATAATAATCCCTTTCCCCACTGTATCAGACATCTGTGATTAGAGGAACCTACCTCGGCCTAGAATACATGAGAAAAGGAAACGGAGGCGACGGAGGAGTCATCATTAATATCTCGTCTTTGGCAGGTAAGAATATTTCCCATATAAACATTTCCTACTCACTGGCTTGTTTCTCAAATAAATGCATCGTACTGATCAGTCACACCTTTCCTTCTTTCTTACGGATTTTCCCTGTTTATTCCCATTTTGAGAGGGTTTTTGTCATAGCAGCCAAATCAAAGGGCCACATCTTTCATTTGCTTTTTTAAACTCAGTTCAACTAAAATAAAATCGGTATTTCTCCTGATCTCATATCAGTCTCATACTTAATAATCTTGAGAATGATGTTTGTTCTCTCTTGCTACTGCCTGGGAAAAAATAATTTGTATGTTGGTTTACGCTTGGCTTGTCAGTGTTTTCCTGGGTATCCATGAGGAACACCAAACTCAAGTATTGAGTGGATGCTCAATAATTTTATCCCGGGGGTGTTCCTGTGCATTTCAGCAATGAAAGCAGTAAAAAGGGTTCAACACGAGTCAAAAATTAAAGGTTTCCATGGAAGGGCCTGTGCCCAGGCAGCGCTTCGGAAAGGGCAGAGGCAGGAAGTCGCCCAAGTCCAATTCCAACCAGTTCCAAGTATTATTTTAGTTTTCAGACCTAACAGCTTGGCTTTTCTTGGTTTGGTAAGAGCTCAGAAGTGCCTTTTAATTAGTTGGTCAAAACTTGCATTTATTACCTTTTTATTATTTATTATNTCATATATTTTGGGCAAAGAACAAGGAAGATTAACAAAGCAGGAGATGCACCCCCCCAAATCTGAGCTCTTTGAAAACCCATAAGTGCAAGGGGCAACTGAGCTGAACTTATTTAGGATTTTTACTTTCTGTTTTATACCACATATGTCTGAAACTATCAGCTAATAAAAATGAAACGTGATACATGTCTTTAAATTACTCCAATTATGCTTTGGGAATTTAGATAACAGTAGAAAAATACTTAATGTTCTAATTTTAAAAGCTTTTCCTTTCCAGTACATCTGCCCACTACCCAGTAGGTTTTAGTCATATACAGATTATTTTTTTTTTATTGTGGGTTTTTTTTTTTTATTATTATTATTACTTCGGGAGATTTCCTTCTCCATGATTCACAATTCACAAAACTCTCAGTGAAATAATTGTGTGCAGATGTGAACATAGCTGCAGGGCCACTTCATCTTTTGAACATCTTAATTTGGGTCAAATAAAAAGAAAAGAATGGTAATAAAAATATACACAGAGCTCTGTTTATATATTTATATCGCATTTATATTATGTAATATTTACACACATATTTTACTAATTGGAGTTATAATATTAATAATAGGGTAATTTTATCAATAAGTTTACTGTTTTATTATTTTGTTGATGTATTAATTAATATGTATTAATTATAATTATATAATATTGATATGCTATTTCCAGAAAAATAAAACACCTGTTCATTTTAAGTAGAAATTGTAAACCCAATGGGGCCAGATGGAACAAAATCAGTAAATAGTTACAAACCTCATCACTAAAGCAGGAATATTGCAACATTTCTTTAAAATCAGTACCTTCCACTGTCTGCTGCTTTTCTGTTATTGCTTCTAAAGTCTCTGTGGAAGTGACTTACTCTCTGGGAAAGACTCGACTGCTTGATTCATGTCGGAGGCTGATAACCCCAGAGTCGGTGTTTCTTTAGGCGTTTCGGGGTTAAAGCTCTGAAGTTTGGTGAGATGAATCCCAGCAGAAGTTCTGGCTGCAGGAAGGTCCAAAAAACAGATCCTAAGGAATCCAGATGACACCAGACTTAGTGAAATTTTCTTCCTCAAAGAACTTTTAAAAAACACTTCTTTAAAAATCACATGCTGCAGACTAATATTAGACTAAACTCACATTTCACATCTCTGCATTTTGAGCTGACAATTATGTTGAGAGAACACCATAAAAGAACCATTTATATTTGCCTTTCTGGTTAATCTTCTTTTGAGAGGAAGTAGTAAAACTCCAGTCACCTCAGTCAGAAAAGAATAAAAAATTTTCAGTATACTGGGGCCAGAAGTATAAGGTATAGCTTAACCTTACCAAGAAATCTCACGCCTTGAGCCAAATGGAGTTACAAGTGTTAGGGTCAGATTCTGTCTGTACATGTTTTATATTGCAGAGCAGTTTGTCTTCGTAAAAACACTGGGAAT
>VXBJ01004391.1:330811-373824 GCA_013400055.1 Nycticryphes semicollaris | reverse complement strand
CAGGCAGCGCTTCGGAAAGGGCAGAGGCAGGAAGTCGCCCAAGTCCAATTCCAACCAGTTCCAAGTATTATTTTAGTTTTCAGACCTAACAGCTTGGCTTTTCTTGGTTTGGTAAGAGCTCAGAAGTGCCTTTTAATTAGTTGGTCAAAACTTGCATTTATTACCTTTTTATTATTTATTATTATTTATTATTATTTATTACCTTTTTACCATTGATGTTGCGCCATAATGACTGTGGGCACCCGTCAAAAACAGAGCGATCTTCGCTTTGTTGGCCTTTCCCGAGCTTGTATTTAGTGATTTTTTTCCAAGATCAGCAGGGAGAACACTTCAGAAAAGCTGACATGCACTAATTTTCACTGTTTATTTATCTACTACTCTTTGTGCTTTACAACTCTCACTCCTCTCCAGTCTGAAGGTCCAAGTCCTGCAGTTTATTCCCTCTGGAAAAGGCAGACTGCCCGGGGCCTGTTTACCATTCCCTCCCAGTGTTTTCTTTTCTCAGAGCGAGCTCCTGTTGATCATTAAACTCTCAAGTGGTTTTGACTCCCCCACTCCCTGCCCAAGTTCTTGATGAGATTTTATCACCAGACACACTCTCCAGGCAGCAAATACTCTGGTGTCCTGCTGAGCAGCAAGAAGAGGTACACTCAGTGCTTTGGTGATATTCAATAGTATCTGATAATTAGTCATTAAATTAGACATTAAAGCAGGTACAGTAGTCAAAATGGACTTGGCTATTTCCCTTACCTTTTCCCACACGTTCCCCCTGAAATCACTGCAAGTGACTGCAGGTGCCCAGTTTACCCAGCAGTGACGTCAGCAAAGTTTATCTAAAATACTTTATATATTTTATACACTTTAAATACTCCACAGATTCATAGAAGGCAGCTCAAAAACCTCATCCTTGAGTGGGTTTTTTTTCCAAATCCTTTCCTCTATTTCGAGTCATACTTCATAGATATAACTTTTTCCTCTTAAAAGTAATGCTTTTTTATTACTCTCCTCTGGCTTCCTCAGGCTTTTATCAGTCTTGTATCTTTTTCCATTCTGCCACCAATTACAACATAATTTGAAATTTTCACTCAGCTATTCTGTTGCACCTCTGTAAATCCCTCACTTATTAGTTTAACATGTTAGAACCTCTGTGTGTAAGGTAATCACAAATAGGAGAACACAATGTCTTCATTCATCTACCTTTCCTTTTTTTGTTTTAAAGGCCTCATGCCTGCTGCCTTCCAGCCCGTGTACTGTGCTACAAAGCACGGTGTGATCGGATTCACACGGTCGATAGCAGTAAGTATGTGCTTTGTTTGAAAACAGTATCAGCAGCTCCTTGGGAATGTGCTCAGTTTCTCCCGTTCCCTTGTTTTTGTCACACGACTGGGACTGATTTTCTTAAAGAAAGCAGAGGGTCTGAAACCGTGGAGGGTCCGAAGCACTGAAGGTTCCTTCCTTTCCCAAATGATGGAACAAATCAGGCATGTGTGTGTTGGGCAGTCATTTGGGCTTTTGGAGCATGGAAGAAAGATGTTGCGAAGTAATTCAAGGACAGTGGGAGGAGCCCAAAAGTCAAATTCTTATCCAGGCCTTGAAAATATTTTCCATAACTCCATCCCAGTCATTTAACATTTTGGTTTCCTTATTTATAAGTCAGGTTGATGACTATTTTTAATGATCAATAGGCACGAAAGTTTACAAAAAGTGAGTTGGGCACAAAAATGTTTAACATCATTTGCTGTTACCAACTCTTAATATGCTGAAAATGCAAAATGAGACATTCAGCATGGGAGGGGTTAGGTGTTATATGACCATAAAGTCTTAGCCTCCATCTCCAAAACTTTCTCACTAAAATGAACAAGCAGTAAGATAAAATAAGTTGGCGGGAGCAGGTATGATTACACTTTCAGAGGCTAATCTTAAAGATAGACTAGTCATATAAGATTTCCATTCTAATTTCCAGAATAAGCTGAAACGATCATTTGAAGAGTTTATGCATATTTTACCCCCCAACTCCCCACTCAAATAACTTCTTTTTTAGATTAACCTAAACAGGTTAGTGTGGATAAGGGTTGTGTATAACATACAAGCCAGAGCATCAACCTGACACTTGGGTTTCCATTTTTGTTTTCTCATAATACTATAAACATAATCATCTAAGTTCAAAAATGAAGGATCTGCTACAAAGTTAGAGGAAACACGAGAGTGGCAAGGAGAAAAAGAATAATAAACAGTGAATCCCTATATTTACCAGGAAAGGCAGGACAGCCTTGTGTTGGCAGGTACGACACAAAACATCTAGGACTTCAGTTTCTTCTCTTCTCCAGACCAAAAGGGTTACCATCTTGTGAAAAAGACACGTAGATAATACCAGAAAGGATTCCTGTCAAATGTTAAAATACACAGAATTGGGTTTTGAACAATTACAGTTATTTGTGTTGTATCATGCATGGTTCCTAAGTTGTATGCCATGGCTAAGAAGGTCCATCCAGTGCTCATCATGGATGCATTGGGAGCAACCACAGATGAAGGGTCCTACCATTCCCAGAGCAGTTTGTGCTGTCATCATCTCCCTGAACTGCTTCCTGAAACACTCCTGCCCCTTTCCTGGAGTTCAGAGGGACTTTTCCTGCAGAGATGTTCAGCGGGGGATTCATCCCTTGGCAGGGACAATAGAGCAGCTGGAAAAGTTTAGCATTACAGTTGTAGGGGTAGAGACCAAATCCCATTCCTGTTGGCACAAGGGAGGATAAATACAATCTTATAATTAAATCTTGATTTGATTTCAGACAGTTTCCTTTTAATGAGAAAGTTGTTACAAGATTGGAAGCATATGAGAGATATTTTTTTCCTTGGTTTTGCTTATGAGAGTGATATCATCGCCCTAGAACACTGCTGAGGACATGCCAAGAGCACTAATAACAAAAATATTAGAAAAAAAACCAGCTGTGTGGAAAGAAGAGTGTTGATTTCTTGTGGAATTGTTCTGCCAGCAACACAGATGTTATTTTTCTAGTAATCTAGCACCATTACTAGAGAAAACGTGCCCCAGACTTAGATGTTGAAACCAAACAATCAGTAGTAACAAATTCTGCTTCCTGGGCAGGGCTGGAAAGTCCTTAGTGGTGAATCTCTTTCTGTGAGAAATCACTCACATGATGCTCTTTTATAGTGTTGATGACAAATGCCATAACTTCTTCTCTTCTCCAGTTAGCAGCAAGTATGGAAAACTACGGCGTGAGGCTCAACACAATTTGCCCAGGATTTGTCAACACCCCCATTCTTCAGTCAATCGACAAAGAAGAGAATATGGGGCAATATTATTCATATAAGGACGAGATCAAGAATATGATGCAGTTCTATGGCGTGATGGAGTAAGTCAGACCCAGCAGGGGTGTGGGTGGGTGTGTGTTTGTTTAACAGCCCTTGGTGTTCTTCCATAAATTTGTTTAATCCAACTTGTTGCAAGATGGATATATTGAATTTTCATGAAGTTGCAAGTGATCCAAGACAGAAATCAGAGCAAGAACTAACAAAACTGGTCTAAGTTGACAAAACAGTGGTGGATGAGCTCAAAGAGTCCTCTACCCTGTTATGGGATTGCCAATAGAGGCCAAAACCCCAATGATTTGTAAAGTCACCACTTGATGTTTTATGTCCTGATAGAGGAGACTGAATTTCTCTCCAGAAACACTCAGGGGTGGAAAACTCTGCTTCTCTCGAAATTAAATTTCTTCATATATTTAATTTTCAGGGTAGAGAGGCTTGCACTGAGTTGCTTTACTTCTTCTTACATGTTCTGTTACATTATGGTTCAGAAATAACTTTTCTTCCTATTTTTTTTCCAGCCCATCCAGAATTGCTGAGGGACTGATAACAATCATTGAAGACGACACTCTAAACGGAGAAGTGATGAAGATTACAGCATCCCAAGGGATTCATTTTCAAGAATACAGCCAAACACCTTACACATCATCAAAGAGATAAATATTTTTTACGCTAATTATTTTTGGCTTTTTAAAAATATAATTATTTTTTTTTTAAACTGCAAATTTTTTGGGGAAAAAAAAAAAGGTTACTGTTGGTTCTAGAGCTGTGTTCAAACATTCGCACCCTAATAACAAAGAGATGAAGAAGAAAATCTGGTGTGGGGGAAGGTTACCATCCTCTTGATTCTATAAGTGGCAATAATGGTATTGAGTAGAATAAACACACTGCTCTGAAGACTTTTGATTCTGCAGCAATCGGGGCCAGTTTTTTCCTTCTGGTAGCTCTGATCTACCTACTCCAGGTGTATTTTGGTGGACCTGACTTACTTCATATCATTCTTTTCACTGTCGTAACCATCTACTTATTTAAATCTTGAATTCCTCAGGCCAGGAATTCGGGTCAGGAATCCAGAAGCCGAATATACCTATAAGGAGTTAAGAAATGATGTTTTCTTAAGAAATGTAAAATAGAAGAAAAGGCAAAATTCTCTTCCCTCATTTATATGTGCAACTAAATATGTTGCACATCATACAAGGAAGTACAGATTTTTATCTTTGTAGGTTTTAGCTATTTATAAAATAGTTCTGAAATATTTTTGTTTTCTTTTATAAATATATATATATGAATTTTCTCTCTGTATATACAAGGATAAACACTTTGATGTTGGTTGAAATGTCTATTATTCATTAAACCTAATTTTCTAAACCTTTAAATCTATTTTCTTGCCTTGATTAATTAAACTTCAATTAAGTCCATAATAATCTGAGGGTTTTTTTGTGTTTCACACGTGTCCATTTTGGTGTGATGACACATATTCTTAGTGAGAGCACTGTCACACAGGAGCAATGAAAATGAAAAATGAGCTTCCTACCTCCCAAGTGCCTGGGACCTTCCGAATCCAGGTCAATCCCCAGCTACATTTCCGCAGCAAACCTTGGAGCTCCATGAGCTACTTGCCTGAAAAAAATCCATTTTTACATGGTAATTTATTTAGGCTCATAGCATGAGACAACTTAGTAACTCCTGGGAAAGCTGGGAGAACTTAGTGTTTTACCCTCCTCAGGAGCACTGACTTTAATTTCACTAACATGAGCGTTATTTTTTTCAGTGTTGTAGCTGGAATTGTGGAAACGCTCACATTTACCTTCTGTGAGGGAGTAGTAAGTAAGTAATAAGGCTGTGGGGAGAAAAAAGGCAGCAGACATGCATGCCTTGAATTACTCACCATTCCCTCCCTCCCTCCTTCCCTCCCCCATTTGTTGCCTATTTTTAAAGTCTATTTTGAACGTGCTCACGATGCTATCCCCACCATCAGCATCCCTGAAAGCATCTGTGTATCTGGATTAACAACAAAGCCTGATAGGAGTTAGGTAGTAACTCAGTGGCTTCTCTTAATAACGTACTTCAAATAATGATGGGAGTATTGCAAATGTCAGTCATTTATAGCGCTGAGATATTGTTGCCTTGGCTGCTCTTGTTCATCCTGGTATCGGTGATAGGAGGACGGTTGGACCAGATGATCTTGTAGGTCCTTTCCAACCTTGTGTTTGAGTCCATGATCTCCACTTCTTGTTGCCTGAAAGGACATACCTGTTCAACAGGTTGCGTTTTCCAAGGGATCAATGAAAGAATACATAATGTAAGTTAATAAAAGGCCAGAAGTCCAATGTATGCTCCCTGGAGGAAGAAAACCAGAAATTAGTGAATAAAAGCCAATCACTTCAGACACCGCACAATTTAATTGTGGTAGTGCACTGCTGCAAAATGCTGTGAATTGGAAATACTCTGAGAATAGATTCCATTTACGGGGCATATTAATGGGCAAAATTAGATGAATAAAATATGCAATTAGACTCCAGGACACCTGGAAAATTTGAGCCTGTATCTGGGAAAGAATCAAGGCCATACCTTTCTTGTATCTGTAGGTCTTTTCTTCCAGATTATTTTTGAAACTCGGAGACAGATGTTTTCAAATCATCAGCAGAGATGATGCTGGTGATGAGAGGGGACGCAGCAGAGACTGCATTCACTTCCACCTGATAATCCAATACGGAAGTCTCAGAATGCAAGACATGCTCATTGAATCAAATAAACATTTATACTAAGATAAATCTCAAATTATTAGCACATATGTAACTCGCCAAAAGAAACAAGGAAGTAGCAATGAAACAAAACTCTCAATGCAAATTCTAATAGGAAAAAAATAGAAATATTCTAGTTTGTTTCAGTTGATCTGTATTAAAACACATCTTGAGGGTTTTATCTGCACAAGAAGAACAAGTCCTAAATATGTTTTGGAAAGGTTTCCTGTAAGACTTCCTTCCCTTCAACCTTTGGAGGGCTTCCAGGAAGCCAGAAAATGAGCATATGTTTGATTCCCAGACAGAACCAGCTGCAGGAGCAGTCGGTGGAAAGAGGAGCTGAAGGGAGAAAGTGAGTTTCATTTCTGCACGGGGATTGTTTTGAAAGTTCGTCTTCGGTTAAAAGTCTTGACATCGTTCCAAGACTTAATTTATTTTGCCTGGGAGATGATAGTTTTTAAGACAACCGTTCCAGTTTTGTAGGGAAAGTCAGCCAAAAGGAAAAAATAAATATTTTAAATGAGAGACTAATTGCCAAGAACATAAAATGACAAGTACCAATCTAGACTCGGCTAATGATCATTATTTGTAATGAACATCCAGTTCCATGTGACCTGAGTTTACTTTTCAGTGGGTCTTTACAGTTTCAAAACTGAAGTCTTTTAAGGGTAAAGAATAAATATTTCCAGGGAAATCCATTTTTTCAGTGTTTGAGATCCTCCAAGAAAGCCCAAATCATAAGCCATTTCAACCCCACTGGGACATGACCGCGGTGCTTTATTTGTATTAACACCTCGATTCAAGGAAAGCTTTTTGAAAAGGTAAATAACTAGAGTCCCCAAGGGAATTGTAGGTGGATAACACATTACATTCTGTGCAGTTCAGAAGGACCTGGGATTGACTTAGGTTATGTCTATCATAAAACCATAAATGTACTGATTTTAGTATCCAGGGGGTGATCCCCGCAGTAACAAGTCCTCCTCGGAGCATCCTTAAATTAAGGAAAAATTTATGATACGAGAGATGAGACCTTCCTCCTCTTGTTTGGAACAGAAGTTCCACAAACAGCAAACCAAAATCAAACTTTATTAAACCCAAAATCTGGTTTCCACCAAAATCTTCAATATGAGCCCAGTCTTTAAGGGCCCAGCATTATTTACCTGTCACTGTGGCTCTGGGGCAGGACAAGATAACGATTTCCTTCCTCCAGTGCTGAACTGCTCTTTCTACAGGTGGATGCTCCAGCCTGAACTTCCCTTTTACCTCAGTCTTTTTGCTTCCCATCAGGAGACGATGATAGTTTTCAGCTCTGGCTCCAGGAGCCCAGATGGTGCAGTGAAAGTGCAGGGTAAAACCATATGACTACGGCGTTTTTATTATTTTAATTTTGTTTTTTCTCTCCTCACAGGACAAAAAGGAACAGCTTAATGTCAGGTCAAATTTGTAACTCAGAGAGGAGCAGTAGACAAGAAGAGTTATGCTCTTACTCCAAAAAGGACAGTAAACAGGAAGAGAACAGGCCAGGTAAAAAAAAAAATATATATATATAAGGTGCCAAAATGCTAGGCCTAAAACATCTTTGAAATAACTTAATCCCGTTGTTTGTGTGAAAGGCCATTATTATGAGCCGTGGACCAAATCTGAACCTGAGTGTTTTCTGGAAGCCTAAGGTGCCGTTCTCAGGGATTCAGGGAATAAAATGGGGGGCTTCACAGTAAAAAAATTAATCTTAATGAAAAAAAAAATTAATTAATCTATCCCAAGGAGAACTGCTTTAAGCAGTGAAGTGTTTGCAACAGTCACGTATGGAGCTCTTTTTCTTTTCCCACAAGCTCTAATTCACTGCTGGCATCTGCTGGGCAAACCTTACAGAGGTTATTACCACCACAGAGGCAGAATTAATGTCTTACTACAGAATCAAGCTTTTTTTCTCAGGTTTTACTTCCACAGGAGGGTTTCCAGCCCTCCTGTGCTCACCCAGATAGGACAGGGCAATCTTCTGGTCACAAGTCTCATATCTGGTCCAGGGTTTCTGGACAGTTTAAGGCACCAGACTTAGTCATGAAGCAGAAATTCGTTGTCAGGAAATCCAAGAAGGTGGCAAAAAAAGAAAAAAAGTCTATTTAATCCCTTACCAATCACCCTGACCTTGCCACCTCCTTCTCTGCTTTATTTCTCCTGGACTACCTTAAATCTGAGCATTTCAGCCGTGACCTACACTCCAGCTACACCAAAAGCTGACTGTGCCTCTTCAGCAGTCACCAAGAAAAGATTCACTGAAGACATCACCCATTTCAGACCAAACACAAGGCCAGTTTACCAGCTCGTGTGACGCCCCAGCTCCACAGAAGTGGCCCAAGGTATCTCAGCAGCATTGCTCTCTTTCCAGTGTGAGCAGCCACAGCCTTGAAGAAGATCAGGAAGAAATAAAAGAAGAGTAGGAAATAAGGCACTTTGAACCCTTACCTTGAGGACACGGGAGTGAGCATGTTTCAGTCTGATTTTGGGGAAAAAAAGCCCAAGGAGAACTTTGCCTGAACTTTCCCACAGCTGCAAACAAAACTCACAGAAGAGAAGAGGAAATCAAGACATTTTTGGAAGGGAGGAATGCAAAACCTCTTGTGAAAAATCATTGTGTTTTAGCTCATCTAAGCCATCCCCATTTACATAAATGACCAACACTCCAGAATCTCGTTCAGCCTTGAGGCCAAGTTGCTGCAATTAACGCTACAACCTCCAGGACACACCGAGGCCGCAGTTCCCAAAGACCCACAGATGGGCAGAAAACACTCAAATCTCCACCACTGACTCTGGAGCAGCTGCTCCAAAAATGAATCATCTTCCTTGGACACAATCCTTCTGGCAACCTCACTTCAAACAGAGAGAGCGTTCCTTCACGGGGCTTTTTTTTCTTTTTTCTCTCCTCTGCATTTGAAATATCTGTTTAAACACACAGCCCTCAGCAAGGCTGACAAATTAGCTGACACTTATCAAAACCACGGCTCCTGTTTTGATTTGAGGGAGTTTCTTTCCCTGGGATGTATTAATGCAAGGCTGGAGAAAATGCAGCTAAATCTAAGTATTCATGCCCGCCCAGTGCCAGCACTTCATCTTATACTTGTATTTTCCTAGAGGAAGAACAGGATATATTGGATTTATTTTATATATGTATATATACACACACAGATATCTCCACATCTATGTATCTATATACTTACTAACTCACAGAACACACAGACAATATAAATTAGCTTTTTTTTCTAGAGCAACATACACCATTTACGCATTTACCCAAAGCCAGTAACTTCTCTAAAAGCTGTAAAGCCTTGTTTTTCAGTGATGTTCATCTGCCAAATCTGTTGCGTGAAGCTCATGGAATAGGCTGAAATCTATATAAGCTACATTTCATTCATAAAGTTTTACCTACTCTAAGTACAATTTGCAACTTCAGTTCCTGAATTCTATAAAAATTACATTCGCTCCTTAAATTAAATGTTCAAGCATTAACCAATGTATAATCTTTGACATATTATGTATTTCTAAAATTCCACCTGCTGAGGGAAATCTATTGGCTTACCTGCTCTAATACATTTTATTTTATGTATTATCATAGATGGATCCATTTTACAGACACTGAAATACTTGTGATTCTATGTACTGGATATTCTCCAAATATTTCATGACAGAGACTTTGTGGCAGTAGGAATTTGCTTTTTTTCGTGGGTTTTTCTCCTCCTGGCGCCTGAGCTTTTACTTGTAGAAGGGGAAAACAAAACAAAACAAAAAACCCCAAACTCCTCTAAAAATCCAACTTCCCTCTGAGAGCTACCCATCCAGAGAATAACGGCAAGCAGAAGAAAGCGAATGTTGCCATTGCATTTATTCAACAGAACCTGTCCCCTGAGTGACACAGGGAGTTCTGCCTCAAAAAAATCAATTAATAACAACAACAATTATGGTACAGCGTGGCCAAAACCAAAAACAGTGTTCAGGAGGCCCATCCCTGGGACTGTGATCCCTGAAAAACCATCAGCTATATCACCTGAGCAGTCTTATTGTTCCTTGTGGTTCCTCATTAGGTCTAATATCTCAACCATTCCAAAATATAAAAAAATTCCAAAAGGAGAACAAAATGTTTCCATAAATTACAAACTTTGTCCCACTGAGCTGAACTGAAGACAAGTAGCTGTTTCTTCCAGTCTGGATGTTTGTCTGCAACACGTACATGGTGCAAACTCTGGGGCTAAAAATAATAAGATTTATTTGTATGAACATCAGATGTAATTAATTCACACATATTGGTGTGAATAGTGAAGTTGCTTTTGGGCACTAATTTTCCCTGAAGTTGTCATCATACCATAAACTGCTGAAAAAAAGAAAAAAAAAAAGTATTTATACACGTAAGGAAGAAGAATGGTTCAGAAATAACTCTCCACACTGGAACAAAATCCAAACTTCACTTCCAAGGGGAGTTTCTCAGAATGCCTGACTCTGAAAATACGTCGGTGGCATAAATTAAAATACTCCAGGGCACAATCAAAGATCTGCGGGGTTTGTTTCACAGATACGGGGACTTAAAACCTATTAAAATTTCATTTTCAATTAGTGATGGCTTGAAAAGCAATCATGGCTGTTTAAATAAAGTAAATATATCTAATTTCTTTAAATTTCAAGCCTTGGTGCTGCGTGGGAGGTGTCCCTGCCCAGGACAGGGGGTTGGAACTGGATGAGATTTAAGGTCCCTTCCAACCCAAACCATTCTACGATTTACAACACAATATTTCTGTTTTCCAATTAAATGGAACTTGGGCATGGAAACATTAGTAATTTTGGAGGAACAGCCATTTGTAAAGCAATGGTTGAAAACACACGTTTGGCTTCAGGGAAATGCTTGGATCCCATTGCCTCCTGCATGAGGCTGCCCTCCACCTTCTGAGGAAACCTGAGCTCTGTTAGATCTCTGCCTCCAGCTTCCCTTCATATCTGGATATTCAAAGAAATATGCCAGAAAACTAAAGTTCTTCATCTCCAAGCTCTTCTGAAGCTGCCCGTCTCTGGAGGAAATGCTAAGTATTAATTTCATGGCTTTGGGCACAACCTAACGGGAACTGCTGCTCCAGAAAGTACGTCAAATTGTCAACATTCACTAATGGGAAGGGAAAATATGCATGAACTGAGATCTCACCTGCAATTTCTAAATGATATGCTGATGTTGAACCAAACCCACCACAAATACTCTTTCCCTCCTCTCTGGGGAGAGGTGATGGACTCCTCAGGTCTGGAAAGGCAACTAACAACTAGATGAAGAATGTTCTACAAGAAATGGAAAGAGAAAGGAAGAGCCGTCACGAGACTTTACAATTGTGGGTGCAGATCAGCACAAATTAGCACAAATTAAATCTACCCACTGATAATCCAGCATCCTGGTATAGGAATCATTCTAAATTTTCCATACTCATAGGAACTTGCTTCAGGGGCCTTGCTATCAATTAAGCAGGTGATTTTACGCTGGCAAAGGTATCCTCAACAAATAGTAAGACTTATTGCTATTGGACTCCGGAGTATAAATACATTTAACAACCCTTTTAGAGACTGGCAACCAGCAGTTAATAAGCAGCATGACCACCCCTCACTTGGAACTTGGCTACCTACAACTCTGAGGAAAGATCTGACCTGCAGAACAATAGTTATCCCTCTTTTATTATTTAATGTACTTTTTTGTTTTCCCCTTGCATGCTGCTATCGTTTGTATATTTAAACCACACAGAATGTATGATCAGGCCCTTAACCATTTGCAGAGCCACCTACCCTACTGCATCCTCAATGTTTGTGCAATATTCAAAATAAAGGTTTCTTCAGGGGATCAGCAGAGGTGACAGAGGTGTCTGGCGCAGGAGCTGGTGTCCGAGTCCCAAAGCCAAAAGGCAAATTATAGTCCTAAAGAAAGGGAATGGAAATCCTGGATGTAGATTCAGCGTGTACTCTTCTCCTGTTAAAACTCAGAAGCTGAAAACACAACTATTACCATGGCTTTTCCAACCCCTCCTCGAATTTGTCGGCTCAATTAGCAATTCGCGGGTTTTGATCCCATTTTCACTCTCTAGTAATTCTGCAAAGCCGACTTTTGAAAGTGAGCTGTGCAGCGACTCCTGTGATTCCCCACATCCCAACCCAATTCAGTAGCTTTGTTTATAGGGCAGTTGCCAAGCCCTGAGTCACCGAGTCAGCCCGCGACATGCCCGCTTGTATAACTTGTGTGCTTTGGCAGCGGTTGAGGGCTCTGTGTGCGTCGTGGTGGATTCACAAAAAAAAAAGAAACCGAGTGATAAATTTGTATGAAATTAGTTTTAATACTGCCATTATTAAATCCAGCAGAGAGGAGCTTGTGCTTCTCACATCCTGCGCCACCCTCTTACCTGGTGGCCAAAGGAAGGAGGGAAACTTGTAGGTGGTTAAAAAGCCAAAACTTCTGGCCAGACATTAATTTTTTTCATTGAAAGAACAGCTCTAAAATCCCCTGGGACACTGGATCGTCTCCACCCACAGAACCTGATAGATATACCAAAAAGAGTAAACTCAATTTATCACACGTACTGTGGACTTCAGCCTCCTGCAGAGTGACAGCCACCTCAGCGCAGAGGGAGGAAGCACATTCCATCTGCGTTCCACCCGTTCCCTCCATCCATCTGTCTGTCCCACGCTTGCTCTCCATCTACTTAATCGAATTTGGGAAAAGACAGGGGAAAGGGTAGCAAACTTCAAGCAAGTTCCTTTGTTTTATTAAGCTAAAGTCGAACGCCACACTGAAATACTTGGTCTCCACCGCTCAGAGATCCATCCCACTATTTTCCTGCCGATTTCGTACCTCCCAGAGTTGTTTTCCAATTAAACAGCTCGAGAACAACAGAAAAACCCAACATGTGTTTTGAGAGACGATTTGCGTTGCTTCCTCTAATGTCTAGGCTTTTTGAGCCACCAGCATTTAGACTCACAGGCAGCATTTTGGTTCTGAATTTAAAGAGCTGCTTCTATTCCCCAACTGTTATTTTTTTTCCCCCTCCTAAACCAGAGGTTTATTTAGTGGCACAACTAAATCTTATCAATCTGACGACCCTGGCATCCTCTCGAGGTGGTATAATACAACCCGGTTGCATATCAGATTCTCAAGCTTGTCAGAGCTTGCTTGACTGTTCCTATTTATCTTCCTCTGGAAAGGAAAGGAAGCGTTTTGTTTGCTCTCTTGTCTCATTCTGCCTTTGAGGATTTTCAGTGGCCCAGGCTGAAATCCAGAACATTCATTACTTCAACACGATCTGGAGGAAACAGATATTTTTCTGGGTTTTCTGTTCTAAACAACGGGGTTTAGAGTCAGGCAGAACACAAGATGGGTGAGGACTAGGGCCTCTCCACATGCAACCAATTTCTTCCTTATCTAGTAACGCCTCGGTTTTCATTTCATGTTCTGTTGGTGCTGTGCTGAAATTAAATGACATTAATATTTTTCATATTTGACCTTTCCACAGCTGCGGCTTCATGTTTTTCCAGTTTGAGGTGGGGTGTCTGACAGTCAAGGATAAGAAGGTGAAGGTAATCATTAAGGGAGGGAATCTGCAGAGCTTGAGGTCACCTTAGCAGACACAGAACCAGTGTTTCCCTCCATATTTAGAATCAGACTGTTATTGGGTTAGTTTCACTCAGATTCTGGTCAAACACAGTCCCCAGATGAGAAAATACAGAACTTGAAGAGGAATTTGTCACTCACCGGCTGGAGGTCAGTCCAGAGCCTGAGAGAAGAAGTGTCAAAACTCCTATTGGGAAAGAACATGAACCAGCTCCAGTAAAAGTGTGAGGAGACAGACAGGAATCTCCCCAAGCTGTAGGAAAGCCTTGTTAGAGGCACCTCCTCCTCAACAGAGAACTCTAGGATGTCCTAGATAATCTCATCCAGGCTCTCTGTCCCATGAGAGGTTGGACCAGGTGATCTTTCAAGGTCTTCCTTCCAACCTGGCCTGTTCTACAGTTCTGCAACATCACTTGAACCCCCTCCACGTGGGCCAGTTCTTCTGGAACTACCCACTTGCAGACCACCAGAGCAAGTTCACAGCGCTCAGGAGCAGCGTAGATCAAGAGGCACAAGTCATCCAAGAGCTTCTCTGCAGCCTTTGTATCTCTCCCAGCACGCCAGTGACTCAGCTCTCCAAAGGCTGAGCAAGTTCACAGCGCTTGGGAGCAGTGGCACCAGTACTGGTGGGGGGTGATGGAGGCACGAGGATGACAAGCAGCTCTCATCCTGACCACGCAGGAAGAACTTTACGAGCTCATGACCAGGCTTGCACCTCCTGCTTCCCTGTCTTACACTCGGCCTGAGGAGGAAACCCTCCCAGATTAACTTTTAATAACATTTAATTTCCAAACCACAGAGGGCATTTGCCAACGCAAAGCTGCTGAAATTTGGGGGGAATTAAATTTCTTCTCTTTTGGTTTCATGTTTATTGTCTGCCTTTTATCTGTCTGCTGCTGATTTGTTATTAAATAACAAAAACAAAAACCCAACTTCCATTTCCCTGTACTTGTCTGATTTGAATCATAGGATTCCACAGATCCTTGGTTTCCAAACAATTTGTCATTTCTGTCACATGCTGTGAAACCATTCTTCATAAATATGAATGTCCAATCTCTCACTAGAAACCTTGCACCAGTCAATGCTGTGGAAGAACACGAAAGGCCTATGAACCAAATATCAAAAGAAGATGGAGAAAAACATTGCAAGTAAAACACCTTGTGAGATTCCCACATCCTGGGACGCTTCCATGGGAAATTTATCCTCAGCAGAAACAGTACAGTGTAAATGCAGTAGCCTCAAAATTTATTTAAAGAACTTTGCTGCAAAAAATGACATTCATTAGGAGTAAGTCCTGACTTGCTGCTACAAAGAGGATTGCAGACATGGGCTTCTACAAGTGTTTTGGGGAAAACCAGGGAAAACTGATGCAGTGGGTTGGTAGGCAGAGGTCAACTGCCTTTAATTTGTCTTCTCCCAACAAGCTCCTGGGTAACCTGGTCTAGTTGGGGGTGTCCCTGCTGACTGCGGGGAGGTCAGACAAGATGATCTTTGGAGGTCCCTTCTGGCCTGGACCATTCTAGGATTCTCAGCAAGACAGAAAAATAACATGAAAAATGCTTTGTGTCCATGGGGACAGGTAATCCTGAACTTCATGCCTTCTCCTCCTGATCTTTGTCAGACCACACTTGAGTCCCCTGTTCATCCAGGAGCTTGTTGGAGCCTCTCACTCCATCCTTGGGTATCCCAACCCCCTGACCTTGATCCTAAACCTCCCTCCAACTGCCCATACTCAAGAAGCAGAACTTTCAAAAATTCTGGTCTGGGATTAGCAAAGGGATTTAAAAACCAAACTGGAAAACAAAGAGTGAATCATGAAGGTCATAATAAATAAAACTGAAATTCCAAATAACGCAAAAGATACAACAGAACCATCACCCAATATTTTCTCTTTTCATCCCTTCCTCGGCTCTTCTTTGGCTCTGGCCCCTAAATGATCACATGACACAGCAAAACCCCCAAATCCATCCCAAAACACTTACCTCTCACAGGAATATGAGTTTCATTGCATCTGGGTAACACAGGTGAGGCTCCTCTAGGGCAGGCTGCCTGGAGGGAAAAAACCCAAGCCTTTCCATGAGAATCATGATGAAACTTGGAGCAGTGATTTTCCCATCCTGGGACAAGTTACCCAAAAAAGGTAGCACCACGGGCTAGTTTTCAGAAGAACGCCCATTGCTTCTACAAGACCTTAAATAACTTAATTTTCAATTTACATGTTTATAGCTAGCAATAGTCAGTCTTGACTTAGGACTGTGTTGTAAACTACCTTGTCTCCTTTTCACATCAAGTTCAGAGTTCAATTTTCCCCACAGCACTTGACAGGGCTAAAACACCAGTATATGAAATGCTTGGAAAACGTGCATGAATTCTGCCAGATTTTTTCTTTGAAAAAATATTTATAAATTATTAATTTTTTTTAATTAAACATTACAAATTTAAGTTTAAACATTGCCATTCAACAAATCTGTTTACTTGTTTTAAATTTAAGCACTTCAACTTAAATATTTTGTTTCCCTTGAGATAAATATTGTCAACTCTCAGCTTTTGTTTACATTCTGATCAACAAAATTTCATGAAATGAAATCTGCATTACTTATTTGCTTGCATGCTTCCCTGTGGAGTCCACTGTGGGATTTTCAGAATGCTGAATAGTTCACAATTTTTCTCTGCACTATCCCTAATCCCGATGGAGATCCAGACAGAGAGAAATTTAAGAAATTTAAGAGAAATTTATTAAGGCCCAAGTCTTGCAATCACCTTCTGAGCTACTATTTCATGTTTTACTGTAGTTCCTGTTCTCACATTAATGAAGCATAGTCTTAATTGTGAATGCTTGATCGGGTAGTGAGGAACGAATATGATCTACAGGAGAGGACCTGGAACCAGGAGGCATTGAAGGTTAAATCAGTGTCCAGTTCTGGGC
This sequence comes from Nycticryphes semicollaris, assembly GCA_013400055.1. Lineage (NCBI taxonomy): Eukaryota > Metazoa > Chordata > Aves > Charadriiformes > Rostratulidae > Nycticryphes > Nycticryphes semicollaris. The sequence goes on along the minus strand of VXBJ01004391.1, from coordinate 357,206 downwards.
TCCCCAGTTCAAGAGAGACAGGGAACTATTGGAGAGAACCCATTGTAGGGAACCAAAGCTGATGGAGGGATTGGAGCATCTCCCTGATAAGGAAAGGCTGAGAGAGGTGGGGACTCTTGAGCCTGGAGAAGAGAAGGCTGAGGGGAAACCTCATCTATGTTTACAAGTACCTAAAAGGGTGAGTTCAAGGAGGATGGAGCCGGACCCTTTTCAGTGGTTTCCAGCCACAGGACAAGGGCAACAGGCACAAGTGGGAGCATAGGAGGTTCCATTCAAATCTGAGGAAAAGCTCTTTGTGGTGAGGGTGTCAGAGCCCTGGCAGAGGCTGCCCAGGGAGGGTGTGGAGTCCCCTTCTCTGGAGACCTTCAAGCCCCTCCTGGATGCATCCCTGAGTGATGTGCTCTGGGCAGCCCTGCTTTAGCAGGGGAGTGGGACTGGGTGAGCTCTAGAGGTCCCTTCCAATTCCGACAATTACCTGATTCAGTGATTTGTAAATCCTACCTTCAAGAACCCTATGGGCTTTTACAATTCTCTTTAACAGAGATAGTATTTTGTAGGGCAAAAAAAAAAAATCAGGTGCTTGACAACTCAGGGGCCCTGAAAATAATCTCTGGGTAGTTCTTTAACCACTTGACCTGTCCTTTTAAATCCAAACCAGGGTTACCCTTTGCACCCAACAATATTTAATTAGCAAGGGAAGGCAAAACAGCAGATCTTCTGGGAAGTGCCTGAATGAAACAACCTGCAGGATTTCCACCACTCCCAACCCCAGCCACCCCACAGAAGGCTATTTCACTCCAAGTGTTGCAATTTCATATTCTAAGAACTTTGATTTGCAGACTGAATTGTAAAGGAAGAGTTCCCGGAATGTGTAAACTCTGTTTCTTCTCACCAGAACTTCATTTCTGTTTGTTTCTGGAAGCTGCTTGTCTGGATTGAAAGTGAAAGCAAATCAGTTCTGCCCTCAGGGTTTAGTACAAACCAAGGAAGAATGCAGATTAGGTAGCGAGGGAAGAATATTTACAGATAAAATTTCATTTTTCGAAACAGTCAGGAAAAATCAGGGACCTGCACAAAATAGGCAGCTGGAAAATCAGATGGCCAGATAAGCCACAAATGATTTATATTTTTTTTTGCTGAACATGGTGCCAGTTTGAATTTTCAAGAATTAACACAAAATGCAACATGAAAAACATGAGGTTGAGTCAAAAATTCAATAGCAAGATACTTTAGCACCAAAAAAAGTCCTTATAAAGAATATATTTATGGAGGGATTAAATAGCATGTGTATAATATACCAATATAAATGGTAATAAAGTCTCCTGAGAGAGCAGTGAAAGTCCTGTTGGTTGAACTGTAAATAAAAGCTGAAAATTAGCTGTTAATCATAGAAAATACCACACTTAGAGACAAACCTACACACAACACATGTAGAAATAGCCGTACACACTACTTGATCTGTATTAAAGAAGAAGGTGAAGTTCAGGAGATTAAACTGCTTGGATTTATTATCTCAGCAGGGTTAATTTGTTTCATATCCAAGGCATTCATCTGGGGTTTTTAATCAATCTAGGCAGTTCTCCAGTTAATTATTAAAGCCCCTAAAGCATCTGCATGAACTTCTTGTAGGTGCCATAATGGAAACAGAAATGAAGAGTTTTGATACACGATTCTACACCCCCCACGTTATCTGACTGTCAAAAAGGAAGTGCTGCTCAGAAGTTACGCAGTTCTGCCTCAGATGCCAGTGTATTAGTGGTAACATTCTAAAAAAACCTAGCAGTTAGGAGTTGTGAATTCAAATAGATGCAAATAAAAATCACCCAATCTTTCCAAAGCTCTTGCTGTGCCTAAATACAGGGATATCTCCATCCTCTTGCCCAATGTCCCGAAGAACATTTAGATGACCTTTCAAGTACCTCCCACGAACCCTGTGACAAGCACCAGGCTTTTATTTTGCTCCTACATTTAAAAAAAAAGATCCAGGAGGAAAACAACTTCCTGCCTTTATGGCCACAAGTCACAACAGCCCAGAGCTCTGCTCGAACAGAAGACCTTCCTTATCTGGCACCATCTTGGCTTCCTTCTGTTTGCTGGGCTTTGGGGGAACACTTTGTAGAGAGATTACTCTGATTTTGTTCTTTTTCCTAAAACATTTCCACATTAAAAAAAAAAAAAAGGGATTGTGATGCAAAATTAATTTAGAAATGAGAAAGAAATCCAATAAACCAGGAAAATCCATCGATTTCAGCCACCGTAGCAGGGCAGATCCTGCACCCCAGAACTGACTGTGGTCAGGCAGATGACATTAAGTGGGAACATTCACGAGCTGGTTTATGGTGGTTGGGATTTTTAAACAGAAATGCAGGGATCAAAACGCTTATGAAAGCCCAGAAAGTGGCACTGCACAGATTTTGCTGCTCCTTCTGCCATCAGGGTGAGGAAAGAAAAACTATTTTCAAATTTACATGTCTAAAATAAATGCATGGTTTATGAAGTACTTCTCGGGAACACGTGGCTTTTCATTTAATCTTTTTGGAGCTGCTTTCTCCATTAAAAAGTGAAAGCAGCATAGAGTGAAAGTATTTCCCCCTGCTTTATGTAAATAGCGAATGTACAAGGGAGTAGACAGGAATTGTCAGAGTTCCGCACCCCAGCTCTGACACAGAGCACAGGCAGAAGAAAGCAGGTGGCAGTAAGGAGACATCCCTACCAACAGGGGAAGCCCTTCCCACCACCTGAAATTGATATCCATCCTCAAAATAACTTAAAAAAAATACAAATAGCCTTGCTACCACCCCAAAGCAGCAGCCTGTGATTTAGTTCAGCCCTTTTGCTTTGATGCTACATAAAAATTCTTGACCTTCTGGTGCTTTTCCAAAAAAACCCATCATGTTTCTTCATCCCTGCCCAAGATCCTGTCTCTTACTCAATTCTGTTGCCCAACATCAGAAGACCATTCCTTTTTCCCCAGGCGAGCCGGTGCCAAGGGCAGCAAACAGAAACAACTTGCACAAAGCCCCTACTCTACAACCACCCTCCGCAGGACATCACAGTGAGGTTTGATTTATGCAGCGTGTTTGGCCATCATTAAAATTCTGAATAAATCATTAGGCAACTCCCTACAGAACAGAGACAACAATATCAAAGTACTTTCCCTCCCTTTCTCTACTTTATCAGTGACTTTCCGCAGGACTTTATTGAACCTGCTGCTGCTGCTCAGCATCAGGCAATGGAATTTGGAAAAGTCACTCTGACCTTCCTAAAGCGCCTCTAATTTTTTAAGGGATGTTGTGGAACCAATTAAAGAATGATTCCTTTTTTGGTTTTTTTTTTTTTCCTCCCCGCAGCTCTGGTACTCTGCTTACCTGCCGTGGCTTCTTCAAAGTAATCTGAAATCTTATTTGAAAATGAAAATTGAAAAAAGGGAGCTTTTTCAGTGCAAGGGTTGAATATTCCCACTGGGCAAACCACCAAGAAAATTCAGCAGAACATAAGCTTAAATAAGCTTTATAATAATATTGCCCATTGTAAACTCATTTACCTTTCATCATCCAAAGGTTCAAATATGATATTCTCTGGTATCTGAGGTCACATAAATCCAATTTCTTGTGAAAAAAAAGTCAGAGTTTTGAAAGAAGATAATTAGGGGTTACAATGAAAATGTGTTCTTGTATTGAGTGGGAAAGAAGTGACCCAGCAGATTAGATTGAGATGAAATTTTGGATTGTGTTTTCATTTTGCACTTCACCTTCGCACCAGCTTGTGTTCCCTGTCTTGCTGGCTAATATTACATCAGACAATGAAAACATTAGTATAGGATTTCAAAGTTAACTCTTTTTCTCTATCTTTGTCATCCAGTCCTTCTACACCACAGAAAAACCCCTCAACAGAGCGGCTGGATGCGATGACCCAGCGTATCTCCATACAGGCTGTGCTTTACAGGCAGGATTTGACAATATTTGTTCTATAAAAATCCACCATGTTGGGATTTCCACAGCTTTAATCCCCTTCAATGTCCCCTTCCTTCACAGATTTCACTCTAAGGATCTCTCAGATATTCAGATCTTAATTTTATTTTACAGATTTCATCCTGTTGTGTTGGCTTCTAGCTCAGTGGATTATACCAAAAATTCCTCTTATTCTTTATATTCTCTTTCCTCTTATGCTTTGCAAAATCATAAGCAACTACAAGTTGATTTTTGAGGTTTTTTTCCTTGTTCTTTTCCCTGCTACTTTTCTGAACTAATAATCAGTATCAGGAGGAAAATGAAGATACAAAGGAAGAGCAATGGCAAAGAGAGGCTACCAAGTGTCCGTAAAGTAAAGGGAAATAGCTCTCAGTTCCCATGAGATACACGGGGAGCCAGCACAGAGACCCACACTTCCAAAATAACTTACCCTGCCAACTCTTTTGTTTAATAAATAATTAGTAACTGACTAATCTACTTTAGTTTTGCAACTAAAAGCGTGAAGCCTTATTACACAACAGAAAGAGGGGAAGTATAACGCTTACGATCTTTTCCCGTAGCAGTATGGATTTATGCACAGTGCACATAGAGAAACAGATGAACAAAAATAGAAGACCACAGAAAAAGAATCTGAACAAAACAGTTCAGTCTTTCAGGATGTTGGTTATGGCCATTATTTTCCCCATAAGTATTTTGATTAATTCAGTATCTCTGCAAAGGAGAGTCTTACTATGAATCACCTCGAGTTCGGCCGGCTTTCGCAAGGCCACAGGAATGTTCCCACTCTGAAACGTACACTTAATTGGAAGGAATTAATCAACTGTTTAGAGCAGAAGAAAAACACAACAGACTCCACGTGCTTGGGAGCTCAGTGGGTTTTAGGAGACTTGGCTCAACAGTGAGTTGCCTTGTAATCTTTCAAGGAGTTCTTACTAAAAATTTTCAAATACCCTCAGCATAAAGAAAACAGGATTCTCACCCCTTTTCTCTGTTCTTCTTCCCCTTCTCTTCTCACTTTATGCTCAACAACGTGAGCTTTGCCGTAGACAGAGACGTTGCTAACAATTACCCGAGAATTATTTATCCAGAAATCCTAAAACAGTTAAAAAAGAATTAAATTATTCAAACTGCAAGCTTTCCACAAGGGAAGGGCTTAATGGCAAATCCCATTATTTCCAGAATGTGAATGGGTTAAATTTTACCGGGTTAGGATGGAGGCCAGCTCTGCAGAGCGCTCTAGTCACCCCGAAAACAAAGAGGAAGGTGGCATTGCAACACCACGGGCTTCCAACAGCCTGTATCATCTGGTCCTCAGCTGGTACCACGTCAATGCTAATTAAAAGAGAGTTGACACAACTTTTGTAAGGCAGCATGGAGAAAGGTGTCTCAACTCGGGGAAAAACTTGCACAGTTTTCTTGAGTAACATTTGGTTTTAGGAAGTATCTGATTTATACAATGTGAGAGGAGAGGAGGAGGGGGAGGGAGGGGTTAATCTACCTGAATGCTGGCAAAGCAGCATGCAGTAAATGGATGCTGTGAGAAAGAAAAAACAGAGTATTTGTAGAAAGTAATTCAGCTTCCAAGGTAGAAAGATTCCTGACGCCTGTGGTGGAGAGAAATTCACCCAGTTTACACCCCCTATGACAATAATACAGCCTTCCAATATCAGAAGGGAGCTACAGGAGAGCTGGGGAGGGATTCCTTGTCAGGAAGTGCAGTGACAGGACAAGAGGTAACAGCTTTAAATTGGAAGAGGGGAGATTTAGGTTCGGAGCAGAAATGTCCTTAAAGCTGTGTGAATACTGCTCAGCAATAATTAAAACACCCTCAAGTTATCAACACTGTCACAAATGCAAAACACAGCACTGTATGAGTTACTAGGAGGAAAATTAACTCTATCCCAGCCAAAACCAGTACATACACACACACACACACACACACACAAAAGATCAGAACAAACAAAATACTTTAAGATGGTACAGGTCAAACACAATCAGAGTCAGCTCAGCCCAGTTTATATACCAGGTTGTTATAAGCCATGATAAGAGAAAAGCCTCAAAGAAGAGGATGGAGGCACTGAAATCACTGTTTAATCAACGTTTTCCACATAAGGGAAGTTAAACATTATGAAACATTATGGACAAGCATGTACTTCAAAGTCTTTTTTTTTTTTTTAAATGAATTTTCCCTGTGCAAGCAGACATATACAGACACAAAGCAAACAGCGCTCTCAAGGCTCTAAGCCCGTTGTTTTTTGGAGAGGAGGAATATAGTGCACATTTAACAGTGCACACCTGGAATCTGAGACACCTGAGCATGGAAAAAGAGATCCTTAAGGTCCTTTCCTACCTAAACCATTCCATGGTTCTATGGCAAATCGCAAGTCTACTTCTGAGCTCGCAGGTACAAAGGCATTTTCCCCACAGCACAAGAGGACTCTGTTCAAAAAGACAAATAAGAAATCTTTCTTTCAAATAGGAAATGTTAGAGGCTGTTTGGGTGAATGGTAACCTCAAAGCAGGTTCAGGGTCAGTGAGAAAACAATAATGCAGAGGATTGATTCCAATGAAAATTACAGCACCTTTTCTTCTTGATAAAAGGGAATGAAAAAAACAGTTTAAGAGCATGTATTAAAAGCATGGATTTTACAGTGACCCAGATAAGAGGAGCTAAGAAAAATGCTTGTAGCTTTTTTCCTGGAAACGTTTATGAATTGGGTCTTCACCTACTTAAATGTCCATTAGTTGAAAAAAATGAATAAATAATTTTTAAAAACCCAAGGATATGAACAAATGGCCAGTAAAAGGACCCTTGGGGCTTTCCTTCCTGTCTCTGCTTCTAAAAGAACCCTGAGCTATGAGTTTACAGGATGAAACTCTTTTGGTTGGGCAGGAGAAGAGCAGTGGCCACCATGGCCTGAGGCACAAAGTCGTGGTTGCACATGCATTAAATCCAGCAGAAGATGAGTGTTGGTGACACACTGGGCCACCCTGAGCAACCTCAAGGGAGGAACAAACCCTTCCTCCACTCCCCCCCAGCCCCAGGGGCAGAAAGCTCAGTATCACATTGGGTACCAACGGGAGTTTATCAGGATGTTCTCCAGGCTGGCTCTGACCTCTCCCTCTTTCCTTTGACCAGATAAAAAACACCCAGCCATCTGCAGTGACTTGGAAAGAAAGAGAAAAGTTCTCTTACAAGTGGACACGCCAGCAGGGAAATTCAGGACGTGGCAAAATAAGTGATATCTGAAGCAAAGAAGTTCTCCAAGAGCTGGAAACACATGGGACAACAGCTGGGTAGAGTTCAGCGTTGGATTGCAAAGATGGTTTCAAGGCAGGAGGGGATAGGAGTGACTGTCACAGTCGGCAGAGTGATGTGAAGTCCCAGATAAAAGGATTTGGGAGATTTACAAAAAAGACTGTAAGTTGGAGAGGAACAAAGAAGTCTATTCTGTGGATAGGAAATTCACCCTTATGTCCTGTGAATCTGCTTTGGAGCAGCTTTCCAGTTCTCTGAGTCATTTTTCACTTTAAATACTTCAAAATCCAACATACGTGTTGAAAAAAAATCCACTTAACAGAGGAATTCAAGGAAATGTCCAGCAAATCTCAAGTGTAAACTGACAGCACTAAGGACTGGAAAAAGTAGGCTATTTTTTTTTTTTTTTGTTGTTGTTTTTTATGAAAAAGTGAAGTTTGCAGCTGTAAGTGGCAGCACAGGGGGCTGGTGCCCACAGCAGTGACAGCGTGTATCCCCGAAGTCACAGCTTACAAAGCTGCTGGACGTGGGACATTCTCAGTTCCTGCTGCTGCTTCCCCAGTGTCAATGGCAAGTGCTGCAAAAAAAACCCCTGAAAATGTCTATTAATGTTTATTAGCAGCTTCTCTTTATTTCAAGGCATGAATCATCTCTTGGCTCCCCGAAACTCTGAGTTAATCTTAGAGCCACTCCTGCACTGACTCATACTCACTAGCGTTATTGTTATTATTATTATTATTGTGATGGGGACTCCAGTGAGATACTCCAGTCCGTGTTACTGGTGCCATAACCCACAACTGATTCATCCCAAGGAGCGTACTGCCAGCGAGTGCCAGGATGGATGGGACACGGGGAGCAGAGTCAGAAGTCTGACATGTTTTTTGTTAAAGGATTAGGAAGTGGACGAGGCATTTGCTAGCTCTCGACAGTCCAGTTCAGAACTGTGGGCACTCACGTGATTTAGACAGAATTAGAAGGTACACGAGCCCCACACAAAGCCCTGAGGAAAGAGGGAAGGAAATCATTCAGTTGCGGGCAGGGCATCATCGAGCAGGAGCTTCCTCATTTCTGCTCTTGCCTCGAGACACAAAAACAAAAAAAGGGGAAACACACTCTGATCCTTGTAACCACAAGGGACCATTTTCAGCACAGACTCATAGAATGGTTTGGGTTGGAAAGGACCTTAAATCCCATCCAGTGCCACCCCCTGCCCTGGGCAGGGACACCTCCCACCAGACCAGGTTGCTCCAAGCCCCCTCCAACCTGGCCTTGAACCCCTCCAGGGATGGGGCAGCCACAGCTTCTCTGGGCAACCTGGGCCAGGCTCTCACCACCCTCACACCAAACAAGTTCTGCCCCAGATCTCAACTCATCCTCCCTTCAGCGTCAAACCCTTCTGCCTCGTCCTAGGGCTCCCCTCCCGCATCCAGAGTCCCTCCTCAGCTTTCCTGGAGCCCCTTTAGGGACTGGAAGGGGCTCTAAGGTTTCCCCAGAGCCTTCTCTTCTCCAGGCTGAACCCCCCAACTCTCTCAGCCTGTCCTCACAGCAGAGGGGCTCCTCCCCTTGATTCATCCCTTGAAATAAAGAGAAGCTGCTAATAAACATTAATAGACATTTTCAGGGGGTTTTTTTTCAGCACTCGCCATTGACACATGTCCTTCCTGTGCTGAGAACATTTAGGTTTCTCCAGAATCTTGAAGAGACTGTTGTAAATGTCTGAATACCTGGGTGTTTTCTCCACTGGAGGATGTTGGAATCAGCGCTACCACACATGACAGACAGGTGCTTAGAATGAAACCCGGAGCACATCAGGCTTGTCAGGGTTCCACACAAGTCTTTACAACTCTGGAATGACCTTACTAGAAACATGTCAAATAAAAGGTCCTATTCCTTAAACCCTTTAGCTAAAAACCAATTTGCTGCAGATTTCAGAGGCAGTAGGAGTAACAAAGCAGTCGCATGGTCCCTTAATGGACCATTTAGCTGCTGTAGTGCCCATCAGTGGGACGTTTTTAGCCAGGTTCCAGAGGGTAAAGAGGTGTGAGAATGCAGAGCAGCCAGAAGTTGAATAAGGCAAATGGGGATTTTATTTATTTATTTACTCAATGCATCTACCTTGTCCATCCTCAAGTTTGAAATGAAAGAAATAAATTCTTTCTCGGATTTTGTTTCTCTTTTTCCACCCAGTCGCACCAAGCCAAGATAAATCTCTTCAGGGAAACAGCAAGAATCACAGAGATCTCAATGATGGATCTGTCACACTTGTGTTATAGAGATAACCATGCTTTTACTGGCAAGATGTTCAACTTGCGTATCTCTTCTAAGTGATAAAACCCATCGCTCTCGTTGTTAGATTTCTTTCACCCTGACTTTTATACACAACACTGAAGCTCAGCCCTTTCTGGGCCACTTTTCTGTGGAAACAGCTTGCTCTGAAGAATAAAATAATCCGATCTCTGTCTTCCATATCACTTTGAGCATAGAAATCCACCCCTTTTAAAGCTTTCACTGGGCAGTGCAAGTTCCCTTGTTTTCGCCACATTCCTCCAGTCCTAATTCCAATTTAATTCCTCGTTCCTGTATTGAACATACACTCTGGAATTACTTTCACTGGGATGCCAGGTATACCATACCTGCCATGCCCAGTGTCTCATGTTTGGCTTGGCTGGCGATTTCCAGCCAAGTAAACTCCAGGCAGGTCCATTATCTCCCCGTATCTTGGACTGTAAATTCCTGAGGGCAGCGACCGAGACCTCAACATGGTGCTGGATCCTGCTGAACACACATCGCGAGGGCACCACCAGCAGTAAATTTCCATGACTTCACCAATTGCCAAACATTTTTCACTACAATAACTGCCAGCCAACACAGGGGAAGTTCCTGAACGTTCGTATCGGCTTCAGAAGCTGATAGAAATTTAAGCAGCACAGTGAAACTGGGCGATAACCTAGGGAACATAACACATATCCCTCTGGGCACCAAAATATTGAGGAATTAATGGGGTTTTAAAACGCAGTTGAGTTTCTGTGACACTGTCAGGTTGCATTCTGTAGCAACCACCTGGTTCCCATCCATTCTGAAAAAGACAACCAAAAAAAAAAACCACCCAAGAAACTTCCTGTTGTTTCTACTTCAAATATAATTTTACAAACGAAAATCAAAAGAAATAACCCTCAAAGACTCATTGTGCTGTAAATGCCCTATTTGGACAAGGCACACTTGACCATGGTGGGACTTTTATTCTTTCCCAGCTGTACGTTTGCTTTTCCAGGTACTGGGGAACACGGGTGGGGTAAGGATATTTTAACCAAAGTCAAGAAAATTCAATAACTGGCATTTTACAAGTAAGATACTGACCTTCACTGAAAACTCCTGAGCACTGAGAGCCAAAGCCAGCTGGAGCACCCAGCAGTGGGTGTCTTTACTGCACTGGTTAGATTTTTCATACCGATAAGAGGGAGGTATCACTGGGTGCGGTCGCAAGAATTCTTAGGTGTCAGAAGAGCTCACTGCTGTAAGGCCTTTTTCTCCTTTCGGGAAGAAAAATCAGCAAATACAGATCAACTTTGGAAACTTTTCCTCCCATTTATTGATACCTGACAGGTCCAGAAAACCATTTATTGCTCCACTTCCAAAAACACACTCATATATTGGCTTGTCAAGTGTTTAACCCTCACTCTCCACCTTCCTTCTCTAGAAGCGCTTTCATCATTTCTCTCACAAGGACACCATTAATTTAAGCAGAAATCAGTTAATTCCACAAACCTAATTAAAAATAAATAAAAATAATCATAAAAAAAAGCAACAGCAAACCACATGCATGGAATATTCATAAATCACCATTTCCATTATGTAAGAGCATAATCCTGCCTTGCTCCTCAAACTGTAACACCACCAGCAGTTAATAGCAAGCAGAAGGTTAAAAGCATTATCAGGGCTCTAAGGATGGTAAAATCACCCAAACAAACAGGCAGCCAAAAAAAAGGTGTGCATACACAGAAATTCTGACTGTACAATAACATGCAGAAGTCTGTTTTCAAACATTTGGCGAATCCAATTCAGCCAAAAAGTGGCATTAACCATCCTGTTTACAAAATTCGCTTTTATCAGTCCAACAGGGATATTTTCAAAATGTAATATTGCCCATTTTCCTCTTTTCTAAGACATGACCACACAATTGCTGGCTGCTGTTGGTGATTAGTAGAACTAACATTTTCCAAAGAACCGGGGTAAGGGAGCTACATTTCTTTTGCAGCCTCATATTCTCAAAAAGTGTCCTCCTGACTGGAAGAACGATTTCTCTTTTCTGCTCTAAGAAACATCAACGTGTCATTAGTATTAAATATATGGTGAGTTACAACCATTTATTATTTTATAACATAGTGAGCTAGCAAATGTCTTTCCAGTGCCTAAAAATGGTAGTGCATCTAAATTTTAATTGGTTATTTCCAAGATTTCGTAATATTCCACATACAGGCATCTTTCACTTCCATTTGAATGCTTTCGTGACTTTTGTACAAATGAAAACACTTGGATGTCACAAATAAACTCACAAGTAGACAAAACAACCCTTCTTTGGCCACAAGAAAACACAGCAAACACCCCGCTCCAAATCACTTAAAAGAATAACCAAGATGCAAAAGTTATTTCTTGACCTAAAAATGTACTATTTAATTGAAAAATATATGAGTCCATGGGCACCAACACACCGGTCTTCATTGGCACAACGGGATGGGCACCTAAAACATCCCCACAGAAATACATTATTCCCAGACCCACCCTCCATGAGCCAAGGAAAGGCAAAAACAACCGTGGTTTTGGCCCCAGCTCCCCCCATCCCAGAGCAGACGGGACAAAGCCTTTCCCGTTCAGAATGTCTTGTAGGAAATACAAACCTCTGAGAATGGCAGAAATTTTCTCCCAAAAGGGAGTATTTCAGATTTCCTTCCCTAAGAGACCATCAAGGAGGAGGAGGGAAAAAAGTTAATGAGGGATTGGGGTTGACATGGCCAATTTTATTTGTTTTTCCCCTGACTTTAAACAAATTACGAATATTCTCAAGGAATTCTATGTTGCATTACAGTTAAAATCCCTTCTACACCCAAAGGTGCACACAATACCTTCTCCACTATTTATACACTTTTTTTAAAGTCTGAAGATTCAGAGTAAGAGCAGGATACAGAGTTATATAAAAAGCTTGTAGGTAGATTCATTTTTCTTATTAAAAAAGTAAAGAAAACCAACCCAAAATGGTTATTCATAATTTTTCCAGCTGTGGTTAAATCACAACTTCCAACTGGATGGTCTTAAAGAACAGCAGACTGGCAGAACATACACCAACACGTTATAATACCAAAAAAAAGCCCATGTGGAAAACAATACCCACCTGCACTGTGAAAGTTTGGGATTCCCAGCCTGAGGAGCAGACCATCTGCCCAGCTGGGTGCTTCATTAAAACTCTTAATTAACTTCTAAAGGGAGGAGGGGAAAACCCACACCCCAATAAAACTTATCAGCCTCCTCTCGAAAAAACATAGGACAATTAAAAGCCAATAATACCATGGGCAAGGGGGCATTTTGTTTCCTAACATCACACCAAAAAATGTTCCTCCTCATGCAAACCTCTGCTACATGTGTTTTGATGACAAACCTTGGCCCCAACTTCATCTTTGGGGTAAAAGTTGCAAAGGTTTCCCATCGCTTCTGGTGTTCCCTCACAAAGGGAAACAAAGGGCAAGAAAGTAGTTCATATATATTTTAAATAAATCATACTAAAACCCAGTAGTAATGGAAGGTACCAAAGTTCTGTATCACTCAGGATTTGACCAACTGCAATAATAAAACACTTATTTAGTAATTATTCGCAGTTATAAAATGGCTCAGTTATCACAAACCCAGTTTGTTTTTTGCAGAACAATTTAGTCTCGCTCAGAAAAGTTAAAAAACGCGCCTCCGCCGCCATCGTGTGGAAAGGACCCACTTCGCATCGGTTGGGCTCCCTTTGTCACGTCAAACACCTTTTTGAAAAGAAATCGCCTTTTCTTATACTACACTGCTTTTACCTACTAAACATGTAAACGTTTTTTAGTAGGACAGTGTCAGTTTAGAATGAACTATAGGTTTAGGATAGATATTGGGAAAAAATTCTTCATGGAAAGGGCTGTTGAGCCTCGGCAGAGGCTGCCCAGGGCAGTGGTGGAGTCCCCATCCCTAGGGGTGTTTAAAAGCCGGGCAGATGTGATGCTGAGGGACATGGGTCAGTGGTGGGTTTATCAGTTCTGGGTTTGATGGTTGGACTCCATGATCTGAAAGGTCCCTTCCAGCCCAGACACTTTGATTATTCTGTGATAAATTAAGCAAAACTACAGCTGGGATCATCAAGTCTGGAGTTTTGCAAATGTGGTCTCAGTTTGATATCATCAACAAAGGTCATCAAGTCACCTGGACCTACTCTATCTTCACATGAATGTCCCTAGTTCTTGTCCCTTATCCCTCTCTACCACACTTCCAGAGGCCACTACAAGTGTGAATATATCCTGGCGCACGCACCATCTCCCCAAAAAGCTCTAAGAAAACGCTGTGGGACTCTAGAGGTGATGAAGCTTATACAGCATTTTCTTAAGACAGAGCTACTTTATTGTCCCCAGAAGACTACTGAACTCTAAGATCCTGAATCCTAAAATCCATTTGGGCATTATTTGCCCCTAAAACACAAAGAAGGCAAGCTCTGTCCATCGTGTGTGTGGCAGAGGAGGTTACTGGGCCAAGGAGGGGTGGGAGACCAACAGTAGGATGGAATATCTTCTGCTTGAGACACTCCTCAGTTGTGATGAGCAACTGAGAGAGAGAGACAACCACTATGTCCAGCCTGGACCAGAAATACCAGTTATCATTGGAAGCTCCTTGGACCACCACACCCCAGACCCTGCAGAAAATCCCTTTGCCGAATGGCATTTCCACATTTTTTCCTCCAAAACTGGTTTTGTTTATATAGGAAAACAACCCAACAAACTCCTGGTGCTCCCCTTCCTCAGCAGATCCCTGCAGGCTGGGAGGATTCCAGAAGAGTCTCCAAGGGCAACCTTGAGGAGAAAACCCTACTTAAAATATTGGCAGCACATAAATTCCTCCTTTTGATGGCAACCCCTTTACGTCGTTTAGCACATTTAGTGGGATTTAGAGGGGAATCTAACAGAGTCACAAACTCGGGGAGGGAGGGGGAAAAAGTCTGTGAGGTGGAGAGGGTGGGGGGAATAAAATGGTGAGAGCTGAAATACCTGGTGGCTGCCAACAGGACTCGAGCAAGTGCAGTGTGAGCAGGTGAAATAAAATCTAAGTGAGTGTGAGGGACCTGACGACAGCTCCGGGTCTGCTTCCCCGACTCAACTGTTTCCACTTACCCTCACTTCTGCATCTGTTACCTATTTGGGGGTGGTTTTATTCGGGGCTGTGTGTGGTTCCCTCGGAGCAGTGGAGCATGTGTTCAAAAGACAACTGAAAAATAAAAAAAAAATTAAAAAAATAAAAGAAAAAATAGAGAAGTTAGAAGGAAGACATGAAGCTGTTGGGAGAACAGCAGACAAACAAAACTCTCCGCAAATAACGGCATCCGTGTCTTAATTGGGTTTGTGCCCTTTGAGTGGAGGCAGAATGAATAAATGAATAAACCAGGTTAATTTCAAAGCAAACCAGGGGAGAGTAATTTGATGTGAATAATCTCTCTTTTGTGGCAAAGACTGCCCAAACAACAGAAAATACACACATGCATGCCGCGGGCAAGTCTTTATCACACCCAGATCTTCCCACCCTTCTTAATTAGGGTAGTATTTAAAACTGGCTTTATCAGCTTACCTGTTCTCCTCTGTATTTGTGTGTCGGCAGAGGCCCCGAGTCAGGAAAGCACCTGGTACGCACTTGAGATCCAAGAGTGTAGTGGGGGGGGGAGACGAGGCAATTCCCCACAAAATGCCTTTCCTGAAGAGGAATTCTGGGGCCAAAGGTAAGGAAATTATGCTTTTGTTCTCAAGCTATTCTGGGAGGGGGAAAAAAAAGAATAAAAGAAAAAAAAAAGGAAGAAAGTTAAAAAATGGGAAAAAAAAAACCCCTAAACCCCTAACACACAGACTTCTCTCCCAAGTACTTCTTATTTTTTGGTGTTATATTTAAAGGGTTTGAAGTTGTTTTGTTTTTTGTTTTTTGTTTTTTTTTTTTTTTTTAACATATAACTTTATTCTATTACCATAATTGCTGGCTGGGACAATACACAGCCTTATGTTTGGGGTTAGATGCAAAAGTATTAAATTTAACAAACTATTTCCTTTGCACTGCTGTGCACTTAATTCTGAGAGGAACTGGGAAGGACTCTGCTGTCCAATAAATTATAATTTCACATCTAAAGAGTTCAGAGGTGCTGCACAACCGTTGAAAGCACTCGAGCAGCTCCTCCCTCAGGGGACTATAACGGAATCCAAAAATCCAAACATCTGTATTAAGGCGCAGCGACACGACACATTGTCTTGTCTTCAGTCCTCAAAGCCTGTTTCAGGTGTTCCCCTGCCTTCCCTCAGGTGCTCCCTGAAAAGAGGGGAGATGGAGCTGAGATCTGGGGGAGAATGTCTTTGGTGTGAGGGTGGTGAGAGCCTGGCCCAGGTTGCCCAGAGAAGCTGCGGCTGCCCCATCCCTGGAGGTGTTCAAGGCCAGGTTGGAGGGGGCTTGGAGCCACCTGGGCTGGTGGGAGGTGTCCCTGCCTGTTTAAATAAGGCTTAAAACATCTGTCAGCTCTTCAAGGTGGAAAGAGAACTCATGTCACGTGGGCTGTAAAAGAGTAGGTGGAGAAAAGAATCCCAGGAGGGGAGACAAGATGTTTGAGTTAGACCTGGGGATTTAGGCAGTAGAAAAGAAGATATTTGGGTTGATTTAGAGACAGATTTGTCAGTTTTCATCAGTTCCCTCCAATACTTGAAGACATTTGGGTTTCTCCAGAGCACATTTAGGGATGCAGACAAAAATACCGCGTCACAATGGCATTGTAAAAATAAATGAAGAATCAAACGGATCATTTTCATTCATTCCATAGCGATTTTTAAGAGAAAAGTTTTACCCTCTTCAAGAGAGTTACAAAAACAACTGTTGCTGGCTGTCTTCATAGACATTTCTTGCCTCTTTTGTGAAACCATAATTGATCATCTTCATTTTTACATGCAAAAGATTTCATGCAGCTGTAAGAAAGACTGGAAACTCTTGTTTCTCTCTAGTTCCTGCAGGTATTTTAAACAACTCTACCTCCAAATCCCATTTCACAAAGAAAATAAGTTGGGCTAGATGAGATGATCCCAGGACGTATTTGTTTCTCATTCAGGAAACAACCCCTCTCTCTTGGTTCAAGTATTGAAATACATTGGATGGACACCTCGAAATGGTGCTGCTGTGGTTAAATCTTCAATGTTCTGCTGCACAGAAAGACTAGAGTTATATCCTGAACAGATGTCACGCTGGAGCAGTTTTATGCTCTGCAGAGAGACTGCAGAGTATGATTTATCACCCTACCCGGAGTGAAATGACGGCAAACGGAGTGTCATCAGTGATGAACGACAATTCCAGCTGATGGGAATTTAACTCAAGGCAGCCCAAAAAAATGCCATCCTCGCGCCACTTGAGAGCTTGGAAAAGTAGCCTGGGGTGCTGAGACCTGCTGGGGCTTCTCTAACTGGTGGCCTTTCCACTGTGCTTTCAACGGGGGAATTTCACTGCGTCGATTCCAGGGCCCGAGGCCGCACCCGGTGTCACGTTGGTCACCTCTGGAAAAGGATTTAAACATCAGCACAGCTTGAGGCAGACACCAATTTCCCAATTGACATCTCACTACTATAAAAAAAGGACTCAAAATTAGGCGTTTTCAAACCCTTGCAATCGGAAACCTGGATTTCCAACACGCTGGGCCTGAATCTCTCTGCTACAAGAAAATAGGAATGAGATGCTCCAATTCTTTGAGAAACGAATCAGTTCCCAAGTCTCATCGTGCTGTACGTAGTCTGGGGGGACCTGAAGTCTGTACACACCTATTCCAGTGAAACAACTTTCAGGAGGAGCTCAGGTCTGTATTTTTGAGACCAGATCAACACAAAAATAAAGACGCAAACCTTGTTCACATTATACTGCTGTCCTTCAAATGCATTCAAACTTGCCTCATTTTTTTTCAAAACATTAATGAAAATACAAAATATCTGAATTTACTGACATACACTCCCCCCTTCTATTTCTTTTTTTTTTTTTTAAACATTTTAACATTAATATCTGGGGTTTTGAAGTTCCAGTCAGCATTGCATTAACTCTTGCTCTAACAAGTGTTAATGCAGTTCCTGCCTGCCCTCTAAAGGGCTATAAAAAAACCACGGCGCTTTCAGAATTTAGGTGAGGGATATAAATCTTGGCTCCAGGTGTTTCTGAACCACTTTCCATCATCTGAAATTAAACCATAGGCTTGACTGACTCTGAATAAAGTCCAAATGGGGTATAGGTTTGTACCAAGCGAAACTATCCCGAGTGTGGAAAGTAAACCCAAACTTCCTGACATATTTGCGTTCTGGAAGGCAGGTTAAATGAACTTTAAACCCAGATTTAAAAACCCAGCTGTAAAAAGGGGTATGTGAGAGTGATAAATGAGAGGTGAGCACCACCCAGATCACGTTCTCAGTGGTAAGAACTACAGTAAGTGAGCAAAAAACTAACAATTCCGTTTAAATTAGAACTTGCAGTTACTCTTCCAAAGCTACGCTGTGTATCAGAAAAGCACACTTGGCAAGAGTGTAAAGCAGTTCAGCAGTAACAAATACACACAATGACCTTATGAGACATTGTTCCTGGTGCCAGTTCAGTGATATACTTCAGGTTAGCTTCACAGAATCTCAGGGATTGGAAGGGACCTTGAAAGCTCATCCAGTCCAATCCCCTGCCAGAGCAGGAACACCCAGAGCAGGTCACACAGGAACGTGTCCAGGTGGGTTTGAATGTCTCCAGAGAAGGAGACTCCACAACCTCTCTGGGCAGCCCCTTCCAGTGTTCCCTCACCCTCACTGGGAAGAAGTTTTTCCTCCTATTTAAGTGGAACCTCCTCTGTTCCAGCTTGTACCCATTGCCCCTTGTCCTGTCACTGCCTGTCACTGAGAAGAGCCTGGCTCCATCCTCCTGACACTCACCCTTTCCATATTTATAAATATTCATGAGGTCACCCCTCAGTCTCCTTTTCTCCAAGCTCAAGAGACCCAGCTCCCTCAGCCTTTCCTCCTATGGGAGATGCTCCACTCCCTTCAGCATCCTCGTAGCCCTGCCCTGGACTCTCTCCAGCAGAGTTGCCTTCCAAATCTATGGGAAATACGTAAAAATACACTCTTGAGAACATACAAATAGCTGAAAAATAAAGGGAGAAAACATGGAGTACTGCACATCAGTGATTTGGCTGCCTGTTATCAGTCTGGTTATTTTTCTGAAGAGAAAAACAGGAGAAAAAGAGGAAAGAAGAATGTTGTGGCTTTTTTTTTTTTCAAATGTTATATTAGAATAGGTAATGCAATTACACAAACATTTTTTGCCAATTCTGGGGCTTTGATCTCTTCTGTATTTAGAAATGGACTCACGCCCCCCTCAGCAATTATCAGAAGTGGTACATTTCCAGTGAGAAACGTATTTTATGCTGAAAAGTGGCATTTGTGCTCAAAAATACAACTTTATTAACAGGTGCAAGGAAGATGACACAGAAACTTCGATGTTACTAAGCTCATTTGCAGACAGGTCACAGTTATTTTCTGTTTTCTTTGCTGAATACAAGGGAGGATTGCAGTACCTCGTGTGTCATTAGGAAGCCAGTCGGGAAAGGCTGGCAAATTTTGAATAGCCACCCAGAATAAGAAGAGGTCGCTGTTAAAGCAAGGGGTGGGATTGTGGTTTCAAGCCACTTCCTCTGTAGCAGAGCCCTGCAAAGCCCCCTCAGTGCACAAAAACGTGCTTCACACCGAGCTGAAATCTCACCTAGCTTTCCAGAACACAAGTCATACAGAAAAACCTAATTAAATGACAGTAAAGCCAAAAAGCTGTAAAAATCCATAGAGGTTTTTGAAATACTGTTAGAGTCTGCCAAAAAAAAAAATAAAAAAAATAATAAAAAAAGAAGAAACCAACAAAAAAGCCCAGCTCAGAGGAGTCCGACAGTTAAGGACCACGGTTGTATACGCTCAGATTCCACATAACATCCTGCCTTGTGATACCACGAGAGAGATTCACTCTTTAAGCAACTGTCAGTTTAAGTTTCTCTCCAGATTGCTGGAAAGTATTTGAAACAAGGAATCGGGGATCCTTACCGGAAGGCTACAAAAGAGAAAGCACAGGGTTTTCGCAACATAAGAAATACACAGGAGTCAAATTTCCAGGGTAAAACAAACAGCAGTGCAACAGAATTTTCAGATTCAGCAATAGCTTCAACTATTAGATGTCTATTTTCAAGCTTCTTGACAATAACACCATTTAAAAGTAGAAAAAAAAACCCAAACCTGAAACAAAACAACAACCCACCATTTAAAAGTAGAAAAAACACAACAAAACAACCCAATGAGGAGAAAAAGATCCTGTTTTCTGTGGGATCTGGACTATTCTTTTTTACCCCCAAGACAACACTAAATTTCAGGTTATTATTTGTAGAATAGTAATAATTGAAAGATGCTGTCATGAACTATCAACTGTGGTTAATGGCCTTTCTTGTGCTTTTTCCAAATAAATGAACCGTCCCCTCTCCAGTCAGTGGCAGCAGTAAAATTCTCTACTGATGTGACAGTGATTATAGGTTGTTTTGGTAAAAGCAGGGTGAAATCTTTGGGTTTTTTTTTTTCTTAGCTCTCAACTTTTAGATCACCCTGAGCTTTGCAAAACCTCTGGGGGTATCCAAGAACCTAAAAAGAAGGTGAATGTGAAGGAAACAAGCCCAGCCCTTTGAGAAGAGGCTGGAAAAGCAAGTGTGCGCGTTCAGAGGAGGAAGAAGCCACAGGGAATATTACAGATAAAAAAAACCCCAAAAATGGAGTCTACCATTTTAGAAAAGTGGGTTCTGCTGGCTCCCTACAGGACAGGGATGTGGAAAGCAGATCAGGTTTGCACTTAGCCCAGAAATTATGAAGTTCTTAATGGTTTTACACGTACAAAGCAGCGCAGTGAGTGCGAGCAGCTTTAACAAAACCCACGACACATTTGGATGCGGAGCATTTTCAGAGTCTGAAGATAAATAAAGCAGCCTAACGAAGGACAGTTAAACCAATGGCATAATTTACATCAGACTATTTCTAGAAAATGGCATTGTCACAGTTTGACCTACCTATAGATCAAAGGAGCACTGAAGGTCCCGCAAGCAGAGGCGGTTGGGCCCAGCTGGGCTTCATTAGGGGTTTCCAGCAGAGGGTTAGACCCTCCCGCCTCTGTTGACAGATGGTTGAGTAATACTTTATTTTGGTTGCTCTTCCATGAAAGGATTGAAATTAAATGTTTTTGCTGACAGGAGCCTTCCCAGGAACTTGGATTTGCAGCGGTACCTGCTTCCTGGCAGGTCATCGGATGCAATCTCAGCTGTTTCAGTAAAGGAGCTTTGAATCTTCCTCCATTTCAGACTCCCGAGTAGCCTCGAGGTCTCCAGCCAACAAGGTGTTACAGCTCAGTACCAGGCAGAGAGTCTCAAAAACCCAAATAAAGAAGGGGAAAAAAAAACCCCAACCCAATAATGCATGAAGTCTCTCATACTGAACAGACACCACAGTTAAGTGGTCAGTTTAAAGGCGTTTATCTCTTTAATGGGAGTTTAAATGTAAAAATCATTACCCCGCAGTTAAAAGCTGTTATTAAGCACCCAGCATTAAGCTGTATCCCACCACTGACTGTATGAAACGAAGGTCCCTTTGAAAGGAGCTCGGTTTAAAGTTGCAGTTTCTGCAGGCACGTTCCTAAGAACCCATCGAGTTTATCCAGATTGCCTTCTTGTGCTTTCCTGAGACAAATGTCTT
Source organism: Nycticryphes semicollaris (assembly GCA_013400055.1). NCBI lineage: Eukaryota > Metazoa > Chordata > Aves > Charadriiformes > Rostratulidae > Nycticryphes > Nycticryphes semicollaris. Next base: position 335,940 of record VXBJ01004391.1, on the reverse strand, counting down.
CATCCCCTTCACGTCACATAAACACCAGATGCATGATACCAGCAAAGGAGAACTGGCTCCTTCTTCAGCATCTTCATTTTAAAGGGATATTTAGGTGAGACTTTCGATTTAATGCTACACTTCCAATATTCTCCATTAAGGGTGACAGCAGGTATGGAGAGCTAACACACCAAAAAAAACCCCCCAAGTTTTGACTCAGTAAAAGGTAAAAAGGAAGTGAAAATATACAGTTGTTTCACCAGGGTGAATCAGAGGGAATAGGTAAGTAAATAGAAACACATGGATATACAAGGCTGTAATTTGGAACAGGTTCTGAAGATAATAGATATTTCCAAATTTTCTGAATTTTCTTTCAGGCAATTCTCTAGTGGCAGGTAAGATACTGATAAGGCTCACTGTTAAGTAAAAACTTAGGAAAAAAAAAAAAAGGGTAGCAGGAAAAAGGTGTGAAAAGACAACAAAAAGCAGGAGTAAACTTACCAGGAGGCTGCAAGGACAGATTTAACGTGTGATGTCCTTCACACCGATTGAGCCGAGCAGCTGCCGCTAGAGAAAAGAAATATCAAATCCCAAAGTATTTGTAAATGTTCTGGAAGAGGGGATTATCAGGTGGCAACTCTGACTGTGCAGTGCTGGGTTCTGAGTTATCCCAACCCGAGAGTGAGATCTGGGATGTACAGATGGGTGTCAGAGGCAAAACAGCCCTTTCTGAAACTCTCAGAGACGTGACGTTTTGCTGTGGTGATTCAGGTCTCAAAACAGAAGCTCAGAAACAGAAGATGAGAACACAATTCATCCAGAATCCCAGGCTGACACCTCTTCAAATGACACTGGAAACACTAGTGCTTATTTCCTGCTGGCCTGTTAATGTTCTGCAAGCATTGGCTTTGTACTTGAAGTTTATGGTCCGTGTATTTTCTCTCTTCTTCCTCTCCAGTTGTGCCATTAATACACAAAACCAGTCACAGTTTTACCAGTAGGCTCTACTGCAGCTTCCTCAGGGTATTGCCCTGCATTACCTTTTCTAGGCCATCATCTCCCTCACGGTTCACAGCCTGCAGAAGGTCCATGGTGGTCTCCCTTTTCCTTTTTCCTTTCATTTTGAGAAATACTGAATGACCTCGAATCTCTACAAACACAACAGGGTGAGGTAAGAAGAGCAGCACTTTTGCCATGGTACCCGACTGATCCCGTTGCTTTATTCCCTCTATTTCTTGGCACCCTCTCTTTCTGAAACGCAAGGCACAAAAGTATTGGCCAGCAAAATACTCACACATTCACCTGACACAGCAATAAACACCATTAATGGTCTCTTCCTTCCTGAAGAGGAAGAAGAAAGAACTCTTGTTTCCTTACCTTGTTCCTCAGGGCTCAGTGTGGGACCACTTCTCTTTAATGTCGTTATTGATGATAAAGATACAGAGGGTACTATCAGTAAGTTTGCAGATGACACTAAGCTGGGTGGGAGTGCTGACCTGCAGGAGGGTGGAGAAGCTTTACAGGGGGACTTGGGTAGATTGGATGGATGGGCTGATGTCAATGGGATGAGCTTCACCAAGGCCAAGTGCCAGGTCCTGCCCTTGGGCCACACCAACCCCAGGCATGGCTACAGGCTTGGGGACGTGTGGCTGGAGCTGCTGGGCAGAAAAGGACCTGGGGGTTCTAGTTGACAAGGGGCTGAACAGGAGCCAGCAGTGTGCCCAGGTGGGCAATAAAGCCAATGGCATCCTGGCTTGTATTAGAAATGGTGTGACCAGCAGCAGTAGGGAGCTCAGCACTGGTGAGGCCACAGCTTGATGACTGTGTCCAGTTCTGGGCACCTCAACACCAGAGAGATCTGGAGGGGCTGGAGCGAGGGCAGAGGAGGGCAACGGAGCTGGGGAAGGGCCTGGAGAATAAATGTTATGAAAGAGCTGGGAGTGTTTAGTTTGAGGAAGANAAGGAGAGAAAAATGGATCAGCTTAAGCACAATGTTATTCCAAGAAGATAACACAGAGGCTTAAGGTCTGCTCAAAGCTGTATTAGAATAATGTGGCTGGAAACAGTATTTCTGGCACTTCCTAAAGCTCTTACTTTCAGATTCTTTCAAACAATCACAGAGTAAATTCTGTTTATCCGCAAACACAGGCAGTGTTGATCTTTTTCTTTATTGATATTCAACACCAGGAAACATGAAGATAACACTAGAAAGGAAAGTCAGCTTTGGCACCGACAGCAGAAGCAACGAGCTCTGTCTTCTCTGCCAGACACTGAACACAAGAAATGGCTGCTGAAAGAGAAAAGCAAAGGTTTCAGTTATAAAGAAGGAAAATATTACCAGGTTGGGTATGAGCAAAGTAGAAAGGAGGAGAAAGGGGAATAAAACTCTAGTTTAGCTACCAAAATAGTTCTAGCTGAATTTACAATAATTATGGGACATACCTGCTAATAACAGTAATTATTAATGTGCTGGAACTCACTGGGCCTATCCATCACTATGTGCAATAGCCTATTTGTCACTGACAGCAGGAAAATCTTTCTTAATCAAGGGAGTAGAGGTACATTGAGAGATGCACCAAATGCAACCCAGCAATTTCTACAGAGATTTGAAGCAAATACTCTTGGGTATCTTCTCTTAAAAGTGATGGGAAAAAATGAATCAATTATAGGGATTGTATCTGCAGCCCAGGCTCAGCACTACAAACAAGGGCCCACACGAAGAGTAAAGAGTGAAAATAAAATTGAATTTCTCTTAAAAAGAAAACCTCACAATTTGAAAATATTCTATTGCAGACAGCTTTATAATTTTCACATTTAGGAACTTACACAGCCTGTTATAAAAAGGTTAATTTAACGCATTTAATCCCAAGTTCATGTATCCGAGCCACAGGGAATTATTTTTTTACAGAAAAGGGGGTGATTTTTTCAGCTTGTTGGGAAGTTCTTCAGTCTTTAATCTTCTCCCCGAACACAAAGGCCTCGCTGCAGACTCACACCATCGCTCCATTACTCAAAGCCGCTCTTATCTCCCCCCGGGACGGAGGGAACCGCAGCCAACCTTCCTCCTGATAAGCCAACGTGGGGCTACTGTTATCTGGGAAAAGCAGCAAATGTCAGTCTTTAAGGGGGAAAAAAAATGCAGCTTAAAGACTAAACTGTTTATATTACAGTAGACACCTCTGTCTACATTTGCCAATAAACTACACTGAAAGAGAAAACACATCCCATAATTTATACACTTTGTTTAGATGAACATGCTGCAGGTTATTTTTGCAGGGAGAGTCAGTTTTTTAGTTTGTATAATAACCAAGGCTGGAGTAACCAACAACAGGATGTCCCTCTAGGAAATTATCTGCCTTAAAGTCCAGGTTTAAAAGCATTGTTTTTGCATGAAGAGCAGGCTTTCTTTACACAGAAGGGGATATTATCCCTTAAATCACCCCAGACACAATGTCAGTTTTTAACGGGGCAGCACCCACTCTATTTTCAAACAGAAACCTTGAGTTCGGGTAAGGTCGAGTTTTTACTAAACTTGTTAGTTTTAAGGTGTTATGAAAAAAAGTCAAAGGGTAGCAAGAATTAGTCCTCATTTGATTTTACCATTTCTGGTTTTCTTCGTATTTTTAAACACATTTTTCCTTTTAGTTCCCACAGGGAGACACAAAAATACACATAATGCAGATATCATACCCCAAAATGATTGTCGTCACCAGAACTGCTGTGAAGTTAAAGATGTACATCCTGCTGCCCCAGCCCTGGGGACCTGGGTGACCAAACCAGCCCAGTCACAGTGACAGAGACCAGGACACTGGGTCACAGCCCTGGTGACAAGAACGACTGGAGGTCCTTCACTTACAGAGAACTTCAGTGTCCTCATGTAGGCCAAGGTTAATTCTCCTTCAATGTGAAAGACCTGGAAGACCCATTGGAAAATCCAATGGGACTCACACCACAAGAAAAATGCAGGAGACACTGCAAACAGAGAAAGAGCTAAATGAGTTACCACAGAATCATAGAATGGGTTGGGTTGGAAGGGACCTTAAAGATAATCCAGTTCCAACAACCCTTCCCTGGGCAGGGACACCTCCCACCAGCCCAGGTTGCTCCAAGCCCCCTCCAACCTGGCCTTGAACCCCTCCAGGGATGGGGCAGCCACAGCTTCTCTGGGCAACCTGGGCCAGTGCAAATCGACTTAACTGCAGCAGATTTCTTTAGCATTAGCTATGTGCTAAGTTGTGCTGCTGAAGGTCAGCACAGGTCCATCACCTGAAGCCCAAAAAAAACCTCTCTGACACCTAGACAATTTTAAATAACCTGGCAAATTGAGTTGCCTCCTCTCATTTACAGGTCTGTGGCTTGGACAAGATTCAAGGCACCCACTGTGCAAAATTCAAGGCACCAGCCCATTGCATTCCATCCTCACCTTGACTAAAGGTCTACAAAACCCTTTGCTGACTCAGGATTACCGTCCTTTACTGGGACAGCACATGGTAAATAACCTGTAAAAGCCTGCAGGAAAATCTTACAGAGGTGATAAGGATGGAGTAGAAATGGCTGGAACCCCTTTTGCTCTATTTCACAGGCTCAAAAAGAATCCATTCTATATTTTAGCAGCCAGCTTCTTCCTGTGCCAGCTCTTGGTTTTCCTTAATGACCCATTTATTGAAAGCATCTCTCAACCTACCAACCACCCCTCTTCTCGTACACCCCAGGATGCCATTGGCCTTCTTGGCCACAAGGGCACGGTGCTGGCTCATGGTCACCGGGCTGTCACCCAAGGCCAAAGAACTGACAGCAACCATGCAATAACTGGAGATGTTAATCCTTTCCAGTGCCCTCCCAATCACCAGACCAAATGCCTTTTCTTTTTTCATGCTAAAAATCACGTAACAATTGCACCCCTTCCTTGTGGAGAGGTGAGAGGGTATTTGATGCTGCTGACAATTTAGGATGGACACATCAATGTGGTGTTTTAACAGTTTTTGACATGACCTTCAATCACAAAACAGAGCAATAAATTGTTCACTGGCTCATCTTCATGCAACACAGAGAATGAGGAAACGTTCCAACAAGTGCTGTACCCTGAAACCTACAGAAAATTTGAGTCACGGCTCTTAAATCGTTATAAAAGGAGTTTGATAAAGTAGTGA
>VXBJ01004391.1:311235-325753 GCA_013400055.1 Nycticryphes semicollaris | reverse complement strand
GCCAATTGAAGCAAAGTGAGTATTGTAGCACAAAGAATGTGTGGAGTACTAACTAACTACACCTAATCAAAGCAGAGAGGTTTGACAGTGTAAGGTTTATGGAAGCCTTACACCTATGTACACCCCGAATGAGAACATTTTAATATGGCTTTTAAATCTAAAGGAGCAGCAGCAGGGCTTCACCTGTGCTGCCGGGCAGAGCACTAAAACACTCATCACACCTCCCCCAGCCAAAGGCTCCAGACTTATTTCCACCTTTTAAGGTTGGGGATCAAACCCCTCCTCGCATTTGTCAGCGTCAACAGAAGCCATGAAGTGTCAGTGCTCTCAGCATCAAAATTTATAGTTAGAAAAAACCAAGCAACCAACCAAAAAGCCCAAACCACAGGAGCAAAAGAGGTACATAATGACAGCTTCAATATGCAATTTCAAATAAGACCTATTCTGCAGCACAGAAGGTAAGAGGGACCAGAGGAAAAGCCTCGTGGGGGTAACAGGCACGTCCCAGCTGGAATGTTTCCAACAGGATGTAAACCTGTTGGGAAAAAAAAATATCACCTTGAAAAACCATACTAGGTAGCACCCTGCTAACAAACCTCAGCACAGAAATACACCCCTTAATGACTTCACTTCACTACACTGGGGGGAAGAGCTATTCCAACAGTTCTAAACCAAAAACCGAGGCCAAGGGGGAATGGAATTAACACACAGATGCATTAGAAAATATTTATTCCAAGGAAGCAAAGCACTGGAGATGGTTACAAATTCCATATAGTAAAAAATTCATGCTGTACAAACATACATATTAGTTCTGAGATCCACAAAGTCTCCAGAGAGCAAGCCTGAAGTCCAGGGCTTTCAGGTCTTCTCAGAGGTGTTGCTTGATGTTTTCAACAATTCCGAGGTCTCTTCAATTCTGAAAATAAATTTTTTACACACACACTCCTTAAAATATAGTAAAAAAAACCAACCCCAAACTACTGACTCACCTTCAACTTTCTAATGACCCCCAAATACTAGAAAGCAGCACAAAACCTCAAGTCTCCTCATCCCTCCCCTGGACCTGGCTGGGGTTGAAACGCCTACCGCCTCTCGACAAAGTTTAAGGTTACACAAAGGCAGAAGTAACCCACATGATAACAGTAAATCACAATAAATAAAAGGCTACAGCTTTTCTTTTCAGGCCAGGCACGTAGAGAAAAGAAATCTCCTGCTACAGAAATATTACACAGCAATGCTTGTCTCCTCAAGTCAAAAGGAAAAAGAATTTCTTACTAAAGATAACACCTTTACAGGTCTCAGGACTAGTATTTAATACACCTTAATACAGCTAGGCTGAAATTGCTCTTATTTTTCCTTAAATCATAAAAAAACAGAGTTAAGATCTCGAAGTTATATTCCAGGAAGCAAAGGTGCAGGGAATTCCCACCAGGAGATAAATAACATGGCTACTCCTCCTTGTCAAGCAGATTCCCAACACCCTTTAATCTCCAGTTAATACCACTACAAGGGCTGTCTGTTGCTTTTTAGAAACCCAAACAGTGACTCATCCCACAAACACAGGGTTGTAGGTGGATTTATTATCCAGGGGGGCCATAAGGAAATGCCACACCTGACGCAGAGACCTTTGAGGTTTGGAACACAGATGTAGGATCTCTCTTTCCCCCAGCGCAGCACAGCCCCCTCTCAGGAAAGGAATTCCTCCTGCCCTTTCCCATTACTTACATTTTCCTTATCCTTTCCATTCTTTGCCTTGTTGTCTCCTGCAATTTAAAAGCAACAGAGTCAGCAAACTCTTCAAAGCCAACATTCTTCAGATGGACTTCCCACCTGAAAGATCCATAGCCAAAAATGTGACTTTTAGGCAGCATTTACAAATCTGAAGGATTTTTATGAGACGGACCTCGCTGTGGTCTTACACAGCTTCCTTGTTTTCCACCAGCACTTTATACAACTAAAACTGACACTTGTTCTCTTGACCTCAGGAAGGAACCCAACTAAGGATTTGCCAGTTTTACTAACCTTTAGAAGGTCTGTCAGGTCAGGAGAATGGCTGGTGGTGGATTCAGGAGATGGGTCTGTGGGTAACAGCGAGCTGTGTCCAGGCGACTGGTGAAGCCTCTCGGGCCTCTCCTCCTTCCTCTCTCTCTCTGGGGAGAAAAAAACTCAGGTTCTGCATCACCTTTGCCTTTTTGCTCTCCTATCGCAAGGTCAGCTACCAGACAGCTTGATTTACAGGATGGAGTAACAGAAGAGAAGCAGCAACAGGGGGGGAAGCTACTGGTGGGGGTCTGAAATAGGCTTCTCATTTTCTTTAAGTGCAGTGTATTGTGTGTAACACACAAGACTGATTCCAAAAAGATTCCTAGGAATGCTGCCTTCATCCCAACTCCAGTAAAATCAACACTTGAAAGTCTGAATTACCAGGTCAAACAGTTTAGAGTAATTGGAAATAGTTTGCCTGATGTTTGTGAGCTACCTGTTCAAACACTGTCTGTACTTTGTGCAAAGTAACCTGTCTTATAAGCATTTGAAATACAAAATCATCACCTTTTTGCTTAGCTTAAAATTTGTATCAAGGTCTTGCTGTTTCCCAGGCTCTCCTCCCCCCAGGACAGCTTTAGCATCCACTCAGCAGAAACACCCTTTTCTTCTACAGTAGGAAGGGCTTTGATAATCTTTGCCATTTTAGAGTTCTATTGTTAGGGAGGGGAATTCAGTATTTAGAGAGAAAAAGTGCTTCCGTACCCTTGTATTCTCAGTAGGGCCACCAGCAATGGCTCTGAACTTCCAAAGATTTTTTAGCTACACTATTCTGTATTTAAAATCATATTAAATCATTTTAAATTAATTTTTTCTTCTGTACAGCCATGATTCCTGAGGAGTGCTACAACCAAAGAGAATCAAAGCTTGTGAGTACAGTACATCTCGGGTGTGAGAGTTCAGACTGGCCACACAACTCCTATGCCTAAAGTGTCCTGAATCATATTTTAGAAAAAAAATGAAAAACCCAAACAGGAATAGAAAGTTCAGGAAAATTCTAGAAGTCTGAAAATGTGGAAATTCTCTCTCAAAGCCTGTCAGCCTGCCTGCTGACTCTGAGGCCCTCAAGTGTCAGTAACACACCACCGACCTTACACATGGGAGTAAACGTGCCAGAAGCTTTCCAAGGTCTGTGAAAGAAGGTCCCATTCCTGAGACTTCATAATTAAAACAAACTTCCTAATTTCCACGGGAACAGGGTTACTGAGATCCCTTTTTTAATTTCAATGGAACAGCCCAACACTGCACAGAAACATCTACTAAGAGTGAATAGGAAATAGAATATTCTCCTTCCCACTGGTGGGAGGAGTAACAGCTGCTACAGGGGAAACAGGCCTAATTAATAAAGATAATGATGTAAGGTAAGGTCTAAAAGAGCTACCACTGAGGAAGAGAGAAGAATTACTTATGGTCAGGGGAATGTTTTTAATTTCTTTCCCACTTAAGGCTCATTTTGTTTCATTTATTTCTTGTACATTATCAAAATTAAGTTGAAAATGGAAGAAAAAGATTTTTGTCTTGCTCTGCAAAATCAGAAAGTTTAGCAGAAACACTCCCAGCAGCAAACTGCTTCCAAAGGGATGGGCCTACAGCCAGTGTCCAGCACTGACTTGAAAACCAACATGGATTATGAATGGAAAAGCCCCAATTTGTCCTAAGCCCCATTATAAAAGTAAAAAAATCAACACCCTAAGTGTGACACGTGGCAGCACCTATCACTGCTTTTGTGCTTGCAAGTAGCTTATTTGCAAAGCATTATGGTAACAAAAGTGCTCTGGAGAGCAGGTAACACTATTGTTTTCCAGTGCTTTAGCACCTTAATTAAATTTGCATCTTTGAGATCTGTAGCAGAGTTATATGTAACTATTAATTACTATTGCTGTATATTTTCATTAATGCCTTAAAGATTTAATTTAATGCAGGAAATAAAGCTTCTAAAGAATAGAATACAAACACAAAATGACCAGCAGGTTAACTTCTGATTTGCAGCATGCATTTAAATTCCCAGGTCACTAAACTACAACTGTCTACTTAAAAAAAAAAGGCTATTTTATTCAGTCAAGGTCAGCACGAAGCATTTGGCATACAAAGCTTATCAAAAAGAAAAGCATTAGTACTCACCAGGAGAAACTGGAGTCCTGCTGGAAGTACCTTCTTCACTGATCCTGCTGAAGCCTGCAGGGAAGTCTCCCTGAAACACAAGTTGACTGCGGTTCAGCCACGTACCCTGGTTAAATCATCTCTTGACTGAACAACAGTATATTTAAGTACTAATTATGTATGCATTTGCTACACCACCTGGGTACATGGACACTGCACAGATGTCTGCACAGGACTAACTTTGCTTTATATTTTTAAATCCACAATTTCCATACAGCCATTGCATTAAAAAACTAAGTTTATTTCACGGGGGCTTTTTTCAGTATCAATATTGCTGTTTGCAAACAGGTCAGATCTGGGTCCAAATACCCATCTGACCTGGTGTGAGCGGAATGAACACTCAGGCTGTGCCACCAATGACATCCTGACTGCAACCTTCACAGCCTTCTGCCTGGTACTGAGAAATGCAGCTCCTCTCTCCTAAAACCTCAGCCTGCAGAAATCCATTCCACCTGAATGCTTAGAAATCCAAAGTCTAGTTTCAGCTGCTTTCCCAGGCCCCTAAATGAGAGGGCTCTTTTAAGAAAAGCTCTCAGCTTAACTCAACCCAGCTTAGAAAGTGCTGTTCACAAACAGTGGAATAAAGTTGAACAATTAATATTTTTAAGTGCCATTTTCTAATTTAAAAAATTAATAAATCCAGACTTTTGTTTTCCATCAATGAGTTATTGTTCTGATTTTAAAATCTCAGTCTTTGGTAAAGTATACTAATACATAAGGTATATAGACTATATATAATATATAGAGTATATATAAAGGATGAAGAAATATTGTACCAGGGGATAGTAAACCCAAGTATGTGAATGAAGGAGAAATAGTAGGCACTGTGTGGGAAGAAGCTGGAAAAAAATTGTAATAATGGATTCTCTTAAAAAAAAAAAATCACTCTCTGCACTGCCTACTTCTGCTCAGTTCCTTTGACTGAAATGGATCTGGTAGCTTCAAGAGGTTCCCAGAGCTAAAGGCCCAGCTGCTGCTGCTTTGGCAGCAGGGCAAGCCAGACCTTGGAGTGTTCCTGCTACACTGGCCAGAGGCCAAGGCTTCCCTGGAAAAGGCAAGAGGAAGAAGAAAGGCGTAATTCTGAATTGCTTCTATATCTGTGCAGCACGACTGGGGTGGAATGTCATAGAACAAAGAGACAGCAATTCTCTGGCCCAAAGGATTATTTCTTGGCAGTTTTCAAACTCCTATTGCAAAAAAAAAAATTAGGGTTTTGAAGACTTTTTAATATAAAAACCAGCTTATTTTGCCTTGAAAAAGGACAAGCAACAATGCCACACACATACGACATTTAAACTTCTTTCTGCAGATGACTCCTTTCAGTAACATGCAGTACTGAAATATAATTATCATTAATATCACTCAAGAATTTCCATTAAGTATTTTCCAAATACTATTCCAAACCTTTGAACAACTGCAATAAACATGTTACTGAAGTAATAAGAAGCCAGATTTACAGATGGGAAAGGACAAGCTCAGTCTGCAATACAAGTTCGAGAATGTCAATCCTTATCATTTGAGCTCCAGCCTTTAGAAACAACCCAGTGCTGTCTGAACACTTCTTTATTTCAAGATTGTACACACCTACCACACTTTCAGGGCAGAGAGATAAAATAAACCCAACTTTGTTTTTTATTCAAGTACTACTGACATTTCTAAATTTGCAGGGTCAGCAACACACAGAGAGCTCCCAGTTACAAGTAAATTCAACGTTTTTACAACTACAGAGAAAAACACAACACTCCTCAGCTATTTTCCACAAGGGCTGTCAACTTCTGGAAAGCATCTGAAAGATACACATGAGATACATATGCAAATACCTTTGAAATTAAGCCTGTGATCACACAGTTGGTGCTAGGGTTCACTGCATCTCAGAATCCTGACACGTGTACGGAGATGAAATGCTACAAGGCCCTTTCAACAGCATGAGAAATAACCCAGGGTCTTCATGCAACTTGGTTTGCTCGGACAAATACACCAAAGGAAGCCACATCACAGCAATGGCACTTTCACAGATTTAAAACTGCAGTCAGTGTAACAGACAAGGAATACAAAAGCTGGAAGGGGGGTGCAGAGAGGAGAAAGACCATCGAATAGACTAGAAATTGCACAGAGCCACAAACTAAGACTAAAATAAGAATTCACTTTTCCATTAACCTTCTATTTTCCATCCAGCATGCTGTGCATTTTTGTCAGTTATATAGAATGAAGATTTAATCTTCCAGAGGAAGTATCTGTATCTGATTAGAGCCTGGAGAATTAAAAATATTCTATCAACAGCAACATTTACAAAAAACCCAGAATAATGCAGGCCAGAATAAGGGAACCCCAATATGCACCAGCAGCATGATAAAACTCTCAACTACAGAAACTTTAAGTTTCACAGACGGAGTTAAGGGTCTTCAGAAGCTTCCTCCTACAAGTTCACTAGGAAATAAAAACTCACACAAAAAAAATAGGCTTAGCTAACCCTGCTGTTGCTGCCAGGAAAGCATTTCTGACAAAGCCCTGCTTCAGAGAGCGTGAGGGAAAAATCAGAAATTAACAGTTGAGAAACAAATACCACCAGCTCCTAAAGCAGCACTTCCATTCTGCTCAGGACTGTAAAAACAGGGAAAAAAGCACACTTCAGGAGGCAGGATGAGCAGAAACAGGCTGAAAAAAATTGTGTCTGGGCAATTTTTGTTAGAGAAAAAACCCAAACCCAGAAGTTAACACACCTTTTTGGTTTCCAACACCAGTTGTGTTTCAAGAAGCAAAACTCGACACAGCAAGTTATTCCAGTCCTTCTCGTCTATGACCACCTTCCCTTTCAGTTTCTCCTCTAAACCATGCAGTTTGTCTTCCATCCAGTCCAGCTTCTGAAGCTTCTCCTGGCAATCAGCAAGCTGGCTCTTGAGGAACTCCAACTGAGAATTATCTTCTGTCACCTGGAAATATGCATAAGAACACAACCTCTGATTTGAAAACTGATGTAATTCATCTTTTCATCAATGAAATTAACTGGAATCTTCCTCCAATTCAGTCACCACATTCAGCTACACTAGAAAATTGGTTTTCTTTCAGTATTGCCATAAGAGGAATATTTGTAGAACTTAGTTTTTTGAAAGAAACTGTTCACAGAACTGGCTCTTGAAAGTGCAGTACAATTTAACAGCCACTTTTTTCAACTTTTTCCATATATTTATTATATACCTGTTAGTTATACCTAAGGAGCATCCAGCTATCTTGTCAAAAGCTTTTTCCCTCTAGAAAAGTCCAGTAAAAGAAGCTAAGTATACATGCAGGCAGCATCTTAAAATAAGAGTTCTTACTTCATCACATTTAACTTCCACAACATCGTGATCTGGAAACAATTCCTCTTCCTCCCCTCCCTGTGCTGGAATGGGGAGTGGATGAAGGTCACTACTAACGTCATTTCCTGGGTGCCGCTCTACCTGAGGCTTCTTTTGAGTATGTTGGGGGAAAAAAAAAGTTAAAAAAATTAGCTGGTGTTATTCACTACAAGAACATTTCAATTCATCAGCCAATTAACTGGCAGCAATCATTTTAGTATTTATTTAAATCTGACAATCTTACCCTAAATTGTTGCAAAACAGAGAGCAAGAGCAGCAGTTTAATTTAAAAAAAAAATAAATTATAGAGATAAAACAAATATGCACAAGCTTTACTCTATGTACTGTGCACTCTGGTTCCCTTCCATAAAGGCATTAACATCCTCTCTTACTGTGAGGCATGTTAGATTTCTAAGTGTGGGTTGGGAGGTATGGATCTCCCTCCGTGTGTCAATATACATATGAACAGTTCCAACATCAAAGCCACCACTCAGAAAATAAGAAATTTAACTAGGAAGACTAGAACTCGCTCTTTTCCTCGACAGCAAAACAGCCCTGTTCACCACACATTTCTGTTCCTTTGAATGCTTCCCTCAGAGAAAATAATGAGGCAAGTTTTGCCTTTCTGCGTCCTGTCACAAAACAAAACTAATTACCTGATTAAGAACCCACAATTACAGATTCCTAGATGTTTTAGTGAAGCGGAAACTCTCCTCTTCCAGGGAATTCTGAATACACTCCCATCTACCCCCCACCACTTCTACAATTCAACAACCAGAAGTGCCAGAGAAATCACTCCACATTGTCTTTGCAAAGTTTTCCTCACTCCTAAAAGAGGTGTTTTCCTTCTAAATAGGAATCACAGACACTTAATGGGCAGTCCCAGTCCTAAAAGTTTTGTGCAATTTTGCTTTGCACCCTTTTAGCAGAAAATTCAAGGAAAGCTGTCTCTCCCACAGGCCAGGAGTGGCACAACACAAAATCAAGTGTTACTCTTGTAAAGCTGAAGGCAAGAGGCAGGTTACACTGGTCTGAGCAAACATCAAAACCTGAACAAAAGCAGATATTGCTGAAAGAGCCTGACTTGGTACAAATGAGATTAGCCTTTAAACATACTACAAACAACTCCTTTCCTACCTGTTGGGAATTGAGAGCGCTGCCGTTAGGAACAGTGAGGACATTATCACAATTTGACCACACCTCACATTTAAAACATCTGAGTTTTTTCCTTGCTTGGGATTTAACCTTCAAAGTGAAGGGGAGAACACATCATATATTATGCTTCTAACACAGGAATATGTTCAGGGGGGAAATGGGGATGGGATGATACATCAATATCAGGCCATCAATAACAGGCCAGAATACTGCACAGCACACACATTTAAATCTCTGCAGCGTACTAATGCCTGAAAACACTTAAGTATGACCCAAATTTACAGAGAAAACAGATCTGGAAGTGAAAGAGATGCTCGTACTCATTAACACCTACACAAGGCTGCATCAAACCTGGTTGTAAAGAGAAAAGGCAACTGGCACTAGAATTTATAAACAAATATGAAAAAAAATGTAGTTACGCCCCTAAAAGTAACAAATGAAATATACAGAAGTACTGAAGACTGTTACAAACTCAAGCAAAATCCTGTCAAATATGAAGACTGAAAATTCCTTTTATTAAAGCAGACACTGATGAAAAATAATGCCTTTGCAACATAAGACAAATATGAATAATGAAAATAATCCCATATAAGGTGTATGCCACTGAAACACAAACACAAGTGCATGTTTTAATTAAATGGTACCAGAACTTCAACACATCGGACAGTATTTGCTTTGGTTTTAAACCTGTGAAAAGTCTACAGAGTCAGGCAAATACTCACTATGTTGAGAAGTGTAAAACAAAATATATCACTTACTGTAAAGGCAGCAAGTACTAGATTAATCTTCATTCAAATATCTTTTTATTTATACTATGAAGCATTGCCTTTTGTATTCCTGATAGCACTCAAGCACCTGACAATGGAACTTTAGGTTCCTTTTCCCCCTATTTTGACCATCAGTGATGCTGCACCTTCAAATAAACTGGTGTTCAGCTTCCTGCTGCAGCGCCAAGTGTGCCCAGAGCAGCTTATCTCACAAGAAAGTCACTATTTCATCAGTACCTTATTCGAGTTACTTAATTCCTTATGTTTTTTCACCACACAGTTGATGATGTCACAAACAATCTGCATTTTCCTTTCCGCAAAGCCAAACTGAAGAAACTGCTGCTTTGTTAGAACTGGTTTATATTGAAATTGATCTCGAAGCAGCTGCAACAAGAGAAGAGTTTACTTTACTTTCCAAACCACCAGGCAATTTGTGGTAGAAATGGCCTGCTCAAGCTCTTAATTTTCTACAATCTTTTCTTTCATTCTGCACTTCAGCAGTTAAACCTTTTCCCCGTTTGCTTATTTACATGTTCTCAGCTGTTTCTTCCGACTAGACTTGCAACAGAACTCCTCCAGAAATATTTCATTCCCACCACTCTCCTAAAGTTTACCTCAGTGTCTTAAGAGTCACAAAATAAATGACTGCAGGCATTAATATTTAAGGAGTTAAACAAAAAGTTTCCAAAGTGAAGGCACAATAAGAAGCTGTATTAATCTCAGCAAATGCGTCAGAGGGTTTAAGCGAGGCTCCCACAGAGCCTCTTTGTAAAGGAGTCTCTGTCCTCAGATGGGAAACAAGCCCGAGTAAGTCAGTATTTGTCAGTGCAGCAAGTCACCTTTTATAAAAACGTGCTTAGGGACAGGTCTGAGGATGTTTCAAACTGATGTTTCATTCAGTTAAGAATTTGATTCCAAATTTCTAAACTGTTCAGTACTGGACTTTACAGTTTAATATAGCATGCTGTTTTAAAATCACTGTTTCCTTAATTGTACTTTCATTACAAATATCCAGGTTTGGTGGGATGTTTTGCCTGTTATCATTTCTTCTCAGGTCACTTCCCTAAAAGTGTAATAAGTATTTTGGTTTTACTCAAAACAAAGCAATACTACTACTGTTTCTGCAAGCGTCTCAAAGCTGCAATTTGGCTAACAACATCCATCCTTTTTTTCCATGAAATTATAAATAAGGATTTACACCACACAGTGACTTACTGCTCATTTCCTATCCTGACAGAATTACAATTCACATTCATTGCCAAAGATTTCCACCTTTCTAGTAACACTTGTACTACATATTTAATTCTTATGAGGCCACACCCAAACCTGTGTCTCCTCCGCAAAGAGCATGAAGAGAGATACCTTATAAATAGCGTCAATAAAACGCAAGTCACTCTTTGCTGCGAGTTCCACGTCACACTGCACCAACAGCTCTGCTATGTGAGTTGAAAAAGACGTAAAACAATAGCTGATGATAGGTAAAAATGCAGCTGGGTCACCCTTTACTAACCTAGTAAGAAACAAAAACAGTTTACTCCACGGGAGATAACAGAATTCTTTCATTACAGTAATTCAAACATTTCACTTGAAATGTGTTTTAATATCACAGGATGTTATACACAACTATCTCCTTCACATTCTTTTCCAGGCACCTCTCATTCAGCAGCCTTTACTGTTACCTGTGAAATGCTCAAAACAACATTTCTGTGACCCTCAGTTATAGCTTTGTCAGGTCTAAAGCCCACCAGCATCTCCACCTCAAGGTTCAACACCTTTCTTTCTGAATCTTTACAGGATGAAATGTCCTGAAGAAAGTTTTGGTGGCACTTGGAAAGAAATTAAAGTAGTGAGGGATTAATCCAGGAAAAAAAAAAAAAAAGGTGAGATAAAAAGCCACCAGAAAAAGAGGGCAGAACAAGATAATGAGGAGTTCAGGAATATTCCAAGGGCTGCTCAGCACAGCAAAACTGCATCCTTTTATCTTCCAGTTCATACATATCAAACCCCAGCTTCCCCCAGACACAGGCTCTGCTTACTTATCCCTGGCTGCAACACTAACATTTATACACATCTTGTTTATTCTTTTCACTATCATCATGTAGTAGCATAAATTCATGCCCACTGCCACTTACACTCTGTAATCCACATCTCTTGGGTAATTTAACAGGCGAAGTCCTTGTTCTATTTTTCTTATACTTCCTTTTAGGTCTCCCGTTGCCATTATTCCAAATACAATTCTTCTGTCAGATTATGACATGTAAGATATTACATTCCCCTGATTCAAATAAAAAAAAAGGACACAAAAATTACAAACTGCAGTAGAATTATTGCTGAAATCCAGAGGGCTTTGCTCCTCTTTTCTAGACACAACTATTTCCAAAGTGCTCCAATACAGCACAGAGACAGGACTTGATACCAATTAATACCAGTCATCATTTTCATTCATTCTAAGAGGGATTAATTAGTAACCCTCAATCTAATCAACTATCAAAGATCTTTAAAAATAAAGATACCTCAAAGCTTATTAAGAATTTCAGGTTGGGTAAATCCATTAAAACTGAGTGAAAACTTCTGTGCTGTTTCAGAGGAGCAGAAGCTCCACACACAGTGAAAACCTTTTGCATTTTTTCAGTTTCTTGCTGCTTTTTATTCTTTTCTTCACCTGGCCCCAGGAGCCACGTTTGGATGTACAAACACCAGAAGGCAGGACCAGCAACTCAGCACAGAATATACCTCTCAATTTAGACGATGCATTAAATACACTTAAAATAATAGGTGGGAGTTTACTGGCATGATAACCAAAAGGTCCCTGTTTAACTTCTGTGGGGTCACAACTTGCGTGTTACAACATAGAAGAAAAAGACTTGCCTAAGGACTTGGTGCAAAAGGTGCCTTTCTCCCTGTAGAACTGTCCTGAAGGACACTGAAGACCCAAGGAAGGTAAAAAAAAAAGGGGGGGAGATGGGGACGACACAGGGGAAAAAAAAAAAAAATGAAGAAGGAATAAAAGAGAATCACCAAAGTGTGAAATCATCATCCAAATCAGTTATCAGCTTTCAGATCTATCAAAGAGATAAATAAGAACTGGTCAATAAATTATTAAATGGAGGGAGAGGACAATAAAAGGAAAAATAAATAAATCCCTGTAAGAGACCCAAAAAACACTGGCAACTCCCCCTGGCTGGCAGACAGTAAAAAGACAGACCTGAAGCAGCCCATCCAAATATGAGTATTAATAATAATAAAGAACCTTGTCTCTCACTCCATTGCTTCAAGATACATTTCTATTTAGAGATAGGCTGAGAGTACTATTTCCTGTACCTTGCACCCATTTGTTTGTAAGCAACCACCATTAGTTTTTCTCCAACATGAGACTGAAAGACAGAGCAGCACTTAAGTCAGAACTGAAAACAAGTAGCCTGCATCTGAGCACTCTGGACAGACAGAGAACTGGAGGAAGCTCATTAGCAAACGGCCAAACACAGTGGTTTTTGACCTGTTTAGAGAAGAAACAAGGGCCAGGGGGCAGGTGAGGGGGAGAAGTACAGGAAGGTGACACTTCCCAGAAAAAGAATTCTCCTTTCTCTCATCCCGGAGATTTACTTGTGGCTAGCTCAATCCTCTACAGTACTTCCCCCAAAAGCCACAGTAAAAGTAATGATTTCAGCTATAAAGCCTTAAAACAGAAGCCTACTGTTGAATTTTTCTGCTAGAACCTGGTAGATAATTGCCTGCCACCGTCTTCAGGCCAGAAAAGAAACACTTTGAAGCCTACCCACCCAAGTAGCGAAGAGGCATTGCCTGCCAGCCTAGATATTAAGAGATTGTCTCAAGATACAGAGTTTTATATAATTTCTCTTGCTGACACATGAGATTCAGACAAAACAAAAAACCAATAATATCAAAAGCTCCAAAGGGATTGTCTAGACTTGTCAGAAGTCAACTCCAGTGGGTACTCCAGTTTGTAGCTTTGCTATTTGGTCCCAATCATTAACGCAATGAGTCTTTTTGAAAGGAACTTCTTGACAATACACAGTAAAAATTATATATTTACAGTTAAAGCTTACACTCACAATGGTCTGTTTGATTTGGTTTCTGTTTTTCTTTCTTTTTATTTTCTTCTTGTGCCTCTACAGCATTTAAATCAGCAAGCTTCAAGAAGCTGAAGATGTTCACATGTGTTCTGCCCTTGATAATGTATTTTCCTTCCATTTAATTATTAGGTTATTCCTCTTTAACCATTAGGTTCTGGGCTATTAGCCATGCTAAATATAAGTACACAACACTCATTGTTAGAGGCTGTGGACAATTTAACCTCAAGTACTTGGAAACTGAGGCAGTTCTCTGCATTACCTTAAAAAGTGACCCTACGTTTTTGCCAATTTAACCGGATCTCAAGTTTCAAAGACTCTGACATAAAACTGAAGCTTTAATTTGCAATGTAAATACTCATAGAAGACACTCTCATAGAAATTAATCTGATCATATGGATTGTTTCCCAAAAATATCAACAATCCTTTCTATATCCGACCTCTGGATGCAAAAAAACCAGCAACTACAGACACTACAAACTGAATTACTGAATGGTTTGGGTTGGAAGGGACCTTAAAGCAGTTAGGGAACATTGGCTGCCCAGAATAAAGTCAGGTACAGCAAAGGTTTAAGAGATGATAACCCAGAGCTGCAAGTGGTTTAGAACAACTCTCAAAACTGCATATGGTAGTCAAAGAACTAATGGATGTCCATAAAAAAAACCCCAACCAAACAAAACCCCACCAAAATCTAAACAACAAAATACTAACGAAAGCATACAAGTATCCCTAGACCGGCCGGAGAGCGGCTCCCCCCCCTGCTCGGCCGCGGGGCTCGACGGCCCTGAGGGGGCGGACAAACTCTTGGCCCCTGAGGGGGGCACAGACCGCCAGGCCCTGAAGGAGGAGAGGGACGGGGACCGACCGCCGGACCCCGAGGAGGGAGCGATCCCTGCGCACCGCCGGGCCCTGAGGGGGCGGAGGAACCCCCCCCCAAGCTCCCAGGAGGGGGACAAAAGCGCCAGGC
>VXBJ01004391.1:289792-311227 GCA_013400055.1 Nycticryphes semicollaris | reverse complement strand
GGGGGGGGGGGGGGGGAGAGGGACAGGGACAGGCCGCCGGGCCATGAAGCGGGAGGGGGATACCGACCCCCCAGCCCCAGAGATCCCCTGGCGCTCACCCGCGCCCTCCGCCGCCCCCCTCAGGAGCCCGCCGTCCTTCAGCTGCCCCGGGCTCAGACCGAATCTACCGCCGTCGCCACAGCCCAACGGCCGCTTCCGCTTCCCGCACCTCCCTCCACCTGACGTCACTTCCAGCAACAACAGCACACGTCACACCTGCCAAGCCAGGAGACGACGGGGCGGCGGCGGCCTCCCTGCGCGCCGGAGGGGCCTCCCTGGCTTCTCCGCCGCCTCTCCCCGCCGCTGGGGGCTGCCCAGCCCCGTCCCGCCCGGCGAGGCTCACACGCACCCACCCGGAGCCGGGCTCGTCGCGGCGGCGGTCGGGACCCCCAACTCGCACAGGTACGGGCCGCCGCCACCGCGACCCCTCATGTGGGCGCGGGCGGACGGACGGGCGGGCGGCGCATCCAATCAGGAGCCGGGGTCATTGCGGGGGAACCAGTGGCGCGTGGGGGCGGCACCCGCCGGGCCCGGCCGCCGGTGGGTGCTGAGGGAGGGCGGCCCGACCCCTGCCCCGGCTTAGGCCCAGGCCGGTTCCCGCTCCCCGCGGCAGGGAAAAGCGGGGCTCGGTGAGGGGGCGTCCTCTCAGCTGGAGCCGGGGAGGCCGGGCCGTGGCGTTGGAACGGCCGGCGAGGTCGCCTGGGGTCGGGGCTGAGTGGCCCTGACGTGAGGAGGAGCGGGCAGGCCGAGGGCGGCGAGCTGTCGTGAACGGAGGTTCAGTCGCCGTAACGTCGAAGGAAGGGACGTTTTCCTCTTTGGGTCGTTGTGATCGCACAGCAGCAGGCGTACAGCTGGGCTGCCATGAAATGCTTACATCGAGAGTGTGTGTTGTGTTGTACAGCATTAATCACAGAATGGTTTATGGTGGAAGGCACCTTAAAGCCCCCCCAGTGCCACCCCCTGCCCTGGGCAGGGCCACCTCCCACCAGCCCAGGTTGCTCCAAGCCCCCTCCAACCTGGGCTTGAACCCCTCCAGGGATGGGGCAGCCACAGCTTCTCTGGGCAACCTGGGCCAGGCTCTCACCACCCTCACACCAAAGAACTTCTGCCCCACTTTTCATCTCAATTTCCCCTCTTTCAGTTTAAAACTTAGCTTACATTTAGCATTTAGTATCCTGATATGCTCTTCAAAGAATTTAGTAGACAGTAGCAAGGTAACACGAAGAAGACTATCTTAAAATTAAAATAAGACTCGGACATATATCTGACAGAGTTGGAAAATTGGCAATGTATAAACAAGCTTGATGTTGTTTTCACTGTGATAGTTACTACTGCCAAACTATCAAGAAGTTTCAATTATTAGAGAAAGTTACATAATTGGAACTTTGGAAACATCGGTTTGAGTGGCCTGTTGAATCTGGAAGTAGAAAATGTATGTTCAAAATAAATTAAAAACATAGCTCTGGACACCATTACTTAAAGGGCTTTGTAATAACGATGAGTTTACTCATCTGGTTTTATGAGTGAGTTGTCAGAGTGTTCATCCTGGATTGCTCCAAAGCAATGGGGAAAATAAGATGTGATTTAACAAATGGTGTATAAGCTGCTGAATAGCTACAGCCAAATTAAAGCTTGTGGATTTCCAGCAGTTTAGAATGGTTTAAACTTTGTCTCGCTTTGTTTCTTCTCTCGATTTTCTTCAGTTGGCACTGAAAATAGAAACTACATACATTTTTGTATTTTTTTCTTTTTAAAAGTACTTTTTAAATTATTTCTGCAATGAATGCTATCTTCTGTATAAGTACGTGAATACATTACAAGCAGGCTAATTTATTGAATAACATAGTATTTAGTTTCTGTCTTGGAGCCACTTTCTAGCGTTAAATAATGTAGAAGTGATTATGTTGGTGGTGTTGTATCGTAATTAGCTTTTGCTGGGGGTGAAAAACGCTGTGAGCCTCAAGAAAAACTTGATATCGATATTCTTGTTAGCTCAGTATTCCTCAGTGGAATGTATTTTGTGAACTGGAACTTGTAGCTGCATAATACAGTAAAGAAATTTTGTTTGGGAGTTTGATTTCGGGCTAAGTAGCCTTGAGTAGGAAAACTTGATCCTCTGCATCTCCTCTCTGAATTCTTTACGTATTTTTTGCATATGGAACAGAAAGGTAACCTGGCTTTGAAAGAGGTTTGAAAGCTATTATGAAATTGCCAGATGCTTATCTGATAGCGTAAAGTTCACTTGATAATTCACTGGGCACAGCCTGTCTATGAACTGGTCCTGATAATGCTGCCAGTCTTTCTCTTGTCTTTCTGGTGCATTACAGTTATGAAACGTTTACAATATGGTTCCTAATGAACTTCAGAGCCTTGAATTTCCTGTGATTCCTTTTTTGTTTGTTAAACTGTGCCCAGATAATTAGTATTTTCAGAAGGTTTTTAACAGTTGAGAGTTCACAAACCTGTATGGAAATGTGGCTTGTGTTCTAACAATAAAAACCAGCATCAGAAAAGATGGCCAAAATTCTAGTAAAATTTATTCCTTTATGTGTCTTACTGAAAGCTTCCTCAGCAAAGAGATTTCTGCATTTAACAGAACTTCCCTTTCTCTCTACTTGAGTGTACACAGAATAGGTTCTCTCATTTCATCTTCTGTACAATGTCAGGTTTAACATTGCAATCTTCTCGGATTTTTTCTTGCTGATTTCTAGTGCTTTCGTGGGTCAGGCCCTGAACTAATGATGAGAAATTAAGCTGGTTTTACTCCTGGTTCTTTTTGCTATTTTGCTGTTTGGCTGTTTTAGCATTTTCTCTGAGTCAGTGCTGTATTTTACTTTTGTTGTTACGTGAAGAGCTGCACTGAGAAAGTGCAGATTACATGTGAGTTACACGTGTACGTATATTATTTACATCTTTCAAAACCCTGCTTTTTTTTTTTTTTACATATTTGAATGGAATGCTCATTATTATTCAGTCATTCAGATCATCTCACATCATTGGAGAGTGAGCACAGCCTCTAAATTTGGCACCTGCATATTTGAAAGTGTAATGCCTTGTGGCAGTGTTCAGTTTGCTCATGGGGCTAAGGTCAGGAATTGGCTGAAGCCTCTCCAGATGTTTAGAGATATCTATTTACTAAGTACTCTGCTTTGGTAATTAACAATCTCATGGAAGGTGCCTGGCAAAATGGGAACTTTATCTTAACTGGATCCTCCAGCCCAGTGATAGAAGCCCTTTTTGAAATGTTATATTAGCTCAGAAATAGTCCTTATCTGCTCCTTTCATCCCTTAGGGCAGTCTCCTCTCCTCCTTCCAGCCCGTGGCTGTTACAGCCTCCCCACACAAACTGGTTTTCAGCTTGGTGCTAAAAGCTGAGCAACTGCAGCTCGGGGAATATCTCTTTGAAAAAGTTGCTGCCTCTTATTTGAATCTGGCTTGGCAATGAAAAATAAAAACTGCAGCTCTTTGTCTTCCGAAGCCGTATGTTTTAGTCACATCTAGAAGTTTCATAAGTTAATTACAAACACCAGCAAGAATTAGCACTTTCATCAGGCCTCTCGTCCGTGCGTTGCCGCTTGTCAAACGGCTGCAAGGCTTCCTCTCGTGAAACAACTTTACCAGTAGCCCCAAGGACTTTTAAAAATGTTCTGCTGGTCTCAAGAAAATCAGAATATGCCCAAATTCCTGCAGGCAGTTGTACATCCTGTTCGTGGTGGGACTCGGTAAGCCTTTCTCTTTTTTGTCCAAACTGATAATTGATAGCAGTTCAGCATGGTTTAACCTGCCTCTGTGTGATTTCAAACAATCATTTAGCCAAATGTATAACTGTACAAGAAATGAGAATAAAAATAATGATGAATATATGTAAAAGCTTGTCTGTTGCTAAATTGAATATAAGACAGTTTTGAAGTCCCATTTGAATTCCCTGTGCTATTAGACTACAGATGATTTCAGATACACGTGAAGTCCTACCAGACCAGGTTGTAAGGGTTGCTGTATTTTAAAGTCAGCATCATGAACCTGCAGGTTCTTGGTATGATCACTTCAGTGACCTGTCATCATCGTGACAGTTGGAAAATATGATAGATGACCATATATACACTACCTGGGATGGCATTAAGACAACATTCCTGTACTGAATTACTGTGATTTATCGTACTTTAATTTGCCCTCTTGGTAAATACAGGTGGTTACTGCAATTTGAGTTCTCAATAACTGACTGCATTCAGGATATGTTCTTTTTATTACCATCTCCAACAAAGCTTGACGAGAAATTATAAAGACAGTAAGTAAGATAGAAAAGATTTATCCTGACCCTTTTTTGCTGCTGGGCAGGAGAGCTTGAAAAGAGATTTTGGGTGCTCAGAAACGAGAAACTGAATCCTTAATGCATTATCGTTGAAGTTGTTAAGGTTTGTCTTAATGCCAGGCATTTTGGTGTGCTACCCACTGCATTTTTGTTTCTCCTCACATGTTATAGCACTTCATTGACCCCAAATAAGCTCTTTGTACTAAGTTGTAAAGGAAGGCTGAAGGTAATAGTTCCAAATGCTCTCATGGCTAAGACTTCTTAACTTAGATAACTTTGGTACTGTTTGCAGAAGCTTATTGTTAATATGGCTGTTAATTTTGTTAATAGTGTTAATAAGAAGCTTATTGTTAATATAGACATTTGTGCTGAAAAAATTCCTGTTGGTTTTTTTTTTTTCATTATTTTTGTTTTCATTATTTATTCATTTGCTCCATGGGAGGCAGGTTACATCATCAGCATAACTTTGATAAAACTCACTTTTTTTTCCCCTATTCAGATCAGCCCTACAATGTTGTTTTTCCAGTGTGTCTTACAAGTATTTGTAAATGTTTAATTTGGATTTTATGTCCAGCAGGCTCGCAGATGGGTCAGGGACTCTGGAGAGTTGCTAGGAACCAGCAGCTGCAACACCAAGGATACGGTGGACAAGGCTACCTCACCAGAGACCATGGGAGGAGGATGGCTACTAACAACGTTCCCGGTACAAGCCATCGCAAACAAGCCCAAGGAGGCATCGACATCTACCACCTGTTGAAGGCAAGAAAATCTAAAGAGCAAGAAGGATTCATTAACCTGGAAATGCTGCCACCAGAGCTTAGTTTTACCATTTTGTCATACCTGAATGCAACTGATCTCTGTCTGGCGTCATGTGTCTGGCAGGACCTTGCTAATGATGAGCTTCTCTGGCAAGGGTAAGCGAAAAAACCACAGTATCACACGGACATAGAAAAAGTAATTATTAGATTTTTAGATTTGTCTCAACACGGGCTTTTTGTAATTCTAACTTGGGCAAAGGATTCCTACATTAAATGAGCTTTGACGTGAATATTGTTTAAAATGTGTTACTCTGGATTGCTAATTATTATCAGGATATAATTATTGGCAATTACAACATACACAAGCGTGCTTGGTGCAAGGATACACGTGTAGAACTGCACACATTTGGTATGTCATGGGGGAAAACAACCAAAGACTTGTCTTCGCTTTGGTATTAGCTCAAAGCACATCTCAAATGTTAGTGTTATTACTTCTCTGAACTTCAAACAGATACCTAGTTGGAGCAAGCAAACCTGCTCAGCTTGAAGCTCCAAGTAGAAAGGGATGAGAACTCATCTACTGTACTTGTCTTAGAGCAACTTAAGTGTGTGTGTGTTTTGGGAAGATGGTGACAGAAGGGGCAAAAAAAATGTCAGTTCCTCAAATGTGTCAACTGGAAACACAGTTATATATAACTTATGCATAGTTTGTATGTCCAGGAAATAAATAAAGGAACATTCTGCTACATAAAATAGTGTAAGATCAAAATTTAATGAAAAATATTTTCCTTGTTCTTTGGTGTTTTACCACAGTTAGGAAAGACTCGTGAAATCACACTCACCTTTAGAGGAGACAGGCAGTGGAAGTTGTGTCTTCTTTCACAACATATTCTTACCCCTTAACTTAGCAGACAGTAAGCAGTATACTCTATGGTTGGGTGGGTTGGTTGGTCCCTGGACCAAAGCTTGAAGATGTTAGAGCTTCTTAATTGCATGCAGTATATATTCTTAACATCTGGGGCAGGGGGGGGGAAATATGTATTTTCCTCAGAGTTCATCTTGGGAAATAGCTCTGGCATTTTTAGTGAAACCTGCCCAAATACTCTGTTCAAAGTATACACTTTGGTAGTGAAAATATGTCCCAATGGCATAACCTCTGTAGACATCTTCGTCTTTGATATTCCACATGTGTGGGATGTGTTTGAGTCTAGGGTTTGGCAGGTGCTGGGGCTGCGGATCTGAATTCAGTCCAGGCAGGACCCACATCTGTCCCATGTCCTCGGTGGCCAAATTATTTACAAAACAGATGTGTTGAAGCAGAGCTACCAGCTCAGTAAAGAATCCAGATAATAACTGGAGTGCCAAGAAGGAGCTGGTTCAAGGGAATTGCAGGTGGTGTCATCAAAGAGACTGATGAAGCTGAGATAGGGAGTGGGGGTGGGATAAAAGGGAAAGAAACTGAGACGTGCTGGGAGATACAGAGGGATGGGGCTGGATCAAGTAATTGGGACTGGTCCAGACTGGAAAACAGACAGTCAGGTGGAAAATGAGCCAAAAGCAGTGAGGTAACAGCATCACTTTGTGCCCGTTGGCTGCACAACTGGGGCACAAGGAAAACCCAGTTTTTGTACAATGTTCTGCTACTGCAGGGGAACAACTTGTCCCAGTTACCCAGTGCTGAGCTGCGGGGAGTGCCCGAGGTCCCAGCTTTGTGGATGTTGATACAATGCCACCTACTGGGATACGTTTAGAGATGGTGCTGAAACACACCAAAACCTGTGCGAGAAGAAAACCAGCACCATATAAATGAGGACTTTTAACAACACACATACAAAAGGCTTAATAACTAAGTGTTATCAGCAACTTGGTTCTGACTTTTCCTATAGTTTGGCTTTGCAGTGTTGATTGTGTTTTGCTTCTGTAAAATACATGAAATGCAGACAAGATCTTTGATAACAGACTAATTCTGTTTTCTTAGGTTGTGCAAATCCACTTGGGGTCACTGTTCTATATACAATAAGAATCCACCTCTAGGATTTTCTTTTAGAAAATTATATATGCAGCTAGATGAGGGCAGTCTCACCTTTAATGCCAACCCCGATGAGGTAAGTGAACTGTCGTAATAAACAGTTAAAATAATTGTGATCATTGCTTTATAATTATAGCCATATTAAAGCCAAGCTTTAGTAGGTGGTTGGTTTACAGTAGGAATGGTTTAACACCCAGTTACAGCCCTATCCTGGTCTGGTTTTTTGTGTGTGGTACCTGTGCACATCATTTACATGGCTTGCCTCTGAAGTGCAAGTCCAGCAGTCTGTCTGACCTACAGATGCCACAAATTCATAACCACACATTGCCTTAGGAGAGAGGCAGAGATCCCAACCAAAGAAAACGAGGCATTTAAAGCAGACAGTAATATGCTTACATATATTAAAAGGCTAAAATGCTTCTGCTGAGTGTGAGTTTGATCCCACTTCAGTCAAGGCAGGGTGAGGTTTAAAGTAATGCCAGTTAGTTCTACGACAATTATGGTTTCTTGTAAGGGGTTTTTAAATGTGTCCACTCTCAGGAAGCAAATCTTGAAATGCTGTGAAAAAGACGTACTGCTGAACTGTCCAAAGAGCAGAATGATTTGATTTCTGTGGGTTTGTTATGCATAAACATAATCTTTCTTTACAGTGTATAACAACACACGTTTATTCTCAATACTCTCCCCGTCAAACAAAAAGATTTTCATTTATTAATTCACATAACTCACTGGAAAACTCAATTTCTGCATCTTTCCAAGAAGAAAAGAGTTTGAGAGTAGACAGCTTTTGCCTGGGAGGTACCCAGTTAACACCCAAGAGACAGAGGGAGTCCTTTGGGTGCAAAACCAGACTCCTGCTTCCGGTTTCCTGGGAAAAGAAGGTACCCAGTACTGGAAAAAAAGGACTGTTAACTTCCTATGTTATTTATACATCTGCAAGAAAGTGGTCACTGAATAATTCTGAAATAGGAAAAGGATTAAGAGACATGAAAAGGTAACATTCTAGGAGCCCAGCGTTCACTCTGCTGATGGGATATGGAAAACATGAACTTGTGACCAGGGGGCAAAATAAATAAAAGAGTCTTAGGAGTCAGCCCAGTAATGTGATGTGGTGTCAATTCTTGCTTTATCTCCCGTGCTGCTTGCTAAAGAGACTCACTTCTTTTGCTGGGCACAAATTACAGTATTTTGTAATTTCTCTGGCAGAGCTCTGACTTGAACTGGGACAGGCGGTGCTGAGACACTGCCTCTGGAGTGATTAGTGTTGCTTTTCAGCAGGATTTTAGTGAATTTAGTAAAAAATATAACGCTTTCCACACAAAACACATTATTTAGGTAACTTAGACATGTTTTCAAAAATACACCGAGTCTTAATTGGTAAGAGCTTTGTCCACCCAATTTTTTCTTTGTCTTCCAATTTGCTTTAAGATAATTTTTCACTTACTGTCTTAGTTTGTAACCTGTTGTTATATTGCAACCTAATTTAAAGTCCTCTGGTAGGCTTAAAGCATTTGGAGCCTTCACAAAAGGCACTGAGTAAAAGATTCAGTATTTGGAAAGGAAATTAACATCTCCAAATTAGAGCTACCTTATAGGATACCTAAATTAGACGTTAAATTTCTTAGGCTACACTGACTGCTGGGTTCATCGTGGCTATATTGTACAAGAGCAGTAAAAACCATCTGCTTCAGGCCTAGTGAGAGCCGAGACCCTCAGGGTATCTCCGAAGGGCTTCTGTTCCTCTCTCCCTGTGGAGCACCATAGCCTGGCAGGAATTATTCAGGGCCTGAGTTCTGGGAGAATTCACAAATACTATTGCTTTTCTTGTTTACCACTGTGATAGTGGCAGAATTCTAAGGACACTGTGACTGGAATTTATGATATGACGTTCCACTATTACAAATTGCATCTCGAATTTCCTGCCAAACTCTTGCTTTACATTTGATAACAGACCTGATCAAATTACTGTAAAAATAGGAATACTTACAAGCCCCAGGAGCGAGATTCTCCAAAGGACACGTCCCATGTCATGAGAATGGGTAACCAGGCTCCCCAGCACCAGCTCCAGAGCTAGCGGTGGCTCACGGGGTAGGGAGGAGCATCTCCACGCGTGGTGGTAGGATTCTGCGGTTGGCCATTGTTGTGTGCATGGTGTTGTGGTATCTGCTGTAACTTCCCGGCTCGGTTGTCTGCATGAGCTTGCCTGATTCCCAGCAGGTGCTCACGTTCTGCTCAAAGGATGTGCCTAATAACATCTCACGTAATCTGGACCAAAAAAACAACCCAGTGCATGTTTGGTTTCTCTTTTTTTTTTTGTTTGGTTCAGTCTTTATTTTTTTTATATTTTTTTTTGATAGGGCAGCACCATTGTAGTCAAGATTTTGAAACTTGGGGTTTGTTCTTTTGGGGAGAAAGGGGTGGTTTAGTGTTAGTGTTAACACTGGAATATGAATATTATGTTGTTTAATCTGCCTACGTGGTCTCTGCTGTATTTTATTCTAGAGAGTGTATGGTGTGTGTGAAGCGTTTCTCACACTCATTCCGTATCTCACACGCTTATGACTCAGAATTCACAAGCAACCAGAAGTTCCCAACCTTTTATATGCTCTTTCTAACTCCCTACCAAATAGTTTGTCAAGTGTGTCCAATGGAGCTGTGCACTGTCATTAAAATTGGGGCTGAAGGTGGAAAAGAGAATCATTTGGTCAGGAAAGAAGACCTAAGTTTTGTTTTGTTCCTAGCGGTAGCGATTCTGACAGATTCTACTGAAGAGCATTTATTTTTAGGGATCTATTGGAACCTGGGCTGTGCTGAAACTTTCAGAGTTTAATGAAGTCTGGATTTGCTTCACGTAGTGGAATAACAACAAAGTACTAAGCACTTTCTGCTCTTCTCATTGGCTTGTTTGTTACCAGCTGCCCTGAGTTTTGGCCAGGGAGGTCAGTTTTCTGACCTTTTCTGGATTATAACTGACTTGTTAGCCACCTGACTAGTAATTACACGTAGTCTGGAGAGCATGGGCTACACCTGTGCTGAGTATTGCTAAGCAAATTTTTGGAAAACTTCTCCTACTGCCTAGTGATCTACTAAGCAAGCCCATTGTGAGATGCACTGATTTATCTGTCCAAAGAACATTAGAAGTATGTGCCTTTTGTGTGATTTACCTTAAAAGTTAGAATGGACCAGGCAGCTGAAACCTCTTGAAAACTCCACATTAAAGTCAGAGAACTTTAACTTTTGTAATTCATTAATTATGGATTCTGAGTAACAAGGAAAATATTTCCACGTTCTGCTTGTGATTTCTTCCATCATAAGTGTGTATCACTGAGACTGTATTTTAAAAGACATCCACTGTTTGAGATGTATGTTCTATATCGTGTCCACATTTGCCACCAAACAACTTAACTTAGGAAAAGAATCTTAAAAAAAAAAAAAAAGCATCTTGGGAAAAGAATCTTCTATTAGAAAATACAAGGTCAGTAGAGTGTGTTTTGTTCCAGGATGCACCATGAAATATGTCAAGATACTGCATTTCCCTAGAAAAATGAGAGTGATAATAGTATACACATCTAATTATTATTCACTCATAATGTTTCCCTAGAAAAATGAGAGTGATAATAGTGTACACATCTAATTATTATTTACTCATAATGTTCATGTTCAAGCCCCACTTAGAAATTGAGGTTTTACTGTGCCAAATACTATAAAGAGAGAGTAAAATGACACTCACTACCCCCAAAGAAGTTCTCTAAATAATTCAGCTAGCATTTAAACTTGAATTCCTAGATTTCATCAGCTTTCATTTAAAACTCTTTTAATTTAGTTGGTGATCAAAATTGTCCTTTTTTAATACAGCCCAGGCTAGAAAAAAAAAAATCAGCATTTTATGTCTGTACTTCCATACTGCTTCCAAAACGTAGAAGTGTATCTCTCACAGGATTACAAATCACCTAGGAACGTTAACCTAATATGCTACTAGTGACTGCCTTAGCTACCTTTTAACACTGTGTAAGCTGAATAAATAGAGCATGTGCACAGCCACTCATGGGAAATGTGAAATTCCCAACAGGAAGTGAAATTTGTCTTTATTGACCAATGTATGAGTGTGAGATTCTCCGGCACCGCTTTTAAATGCACGTTAGGTAGAAAGCTTAATTGTCTCCCAACTCTGACTTTGCCAACGGTGCCATTGTAATATTAACATGAGAAATCATGTCTATTTGTAAGAGAACTAGCAATTCCAGAATTTCTGTACCATTAACTTAGACTATGTGGGTTGTTTTGAATGCATTTCTAAGCAGAGGTGTCAAAGGCATCTACAAAAGGTTTGATGTTGACTGTGGTACTGACATGCTCTGAAACACTCTTAGGAGAGTAGGACATCAGTGCAGACATGCAACCAATGCTGAAAAAAAAGTGGATTAAATGAGTGGGAAGGCTCTTGGGAGCAGGTAGAAATGGAGCTGGGAGTTTCAGGGCTATAATGCAGTATGTTGGTAAAACAAGCGCCCTGTGACCGGGGAAAGAAAAAGGAGTAAAACATAACGTTGAAATACAATGAATGGCTTTTGTAGTTCCTCTGAGTCTGGAGCTGTGGTTGCTTTTTGCATGTATAATTTAAATCAGCACTTTCATACATGAAGGTTTTATCCAGAACTGTCTGAAGTAGAGTGGGAAGATCTGCCCTCGGTCCAGTCTTTCCCCAGAGAACCCCCAGATGACTGAGAAATAATCTCAGCACAGTTTTTAGCAGGGTGTAGAACTACTTGTTTCAGCCAGTGTTCCTGCCACAAGTGACTGCTTTACCTACCAAGTACTAATTGCTGAAGGAGGTGCCTACATCTCATTAAGTCAGGATAAATGTAAAGGAGATGCTCTGCTGCTGCTCGTCTATCAATTGCCAGAATACTTGAGGAATTAGCACGCAGCTGATGTTCATTTTGGTCTCCCGAGTTTAGTT
Source organism: Nycticryphes semicollaris (assembly GCA_013400055.1). Lineage (NCBI taxonomy): Eukaryota > Metazoa > Chordata > Aves > Charadriiformes > Rostratulidae > Nycticryphes > Nycticryphes semicollaris. Next base: position 299,132 of record VXBJ01004391.1, on the reverse strand, counting down.
TCCTATTTAGCTCTAATTCAAGAAAATAGTTAACCTTATGTTTTCCACCCAGATTATGGATAAACTTAAATATGATGTAATTTGGATTTAATGCCATCTTATAGCCCAAGACATGTGTCATTAAGATCCTAAATAAAGATTCGTCTTAAAAACACGACCTAAAATTGCTAGGACTTGGTGGGGTTTTTTTGTCTTGCTTGTATAACATATTTGTGATTTTATAAAAAATCTTTTAACAAAAAAAGTATGCTGATTAACTGCTATTTTCTGTAAGTTTGTAAGCAAAACTTAGGGACTGGTAAAGCAGCTAAATTAATATTACAGGTGTGTGTTGGGGTTTCACTTCTGTTATCGACGTCTTAAGCGTATATTGTATTTCCTTTTTTGGGGTTTGATTTCTGGGGTCTTAAGGAGAGTAGTTTTATGCTTTGGGATATTTCAATGAACACAAAGAATCCAGGATATCAGTGAAATATTTTATGATGAAATTTGGCATGTGTGCTCTAGAAGGAACGTGTGCTTGGGGAAGCGTGGAAAAGTCTGGAAATCATAACATGAATATAAAATATAAACAATTGTCCTGGCTTTTTAAACTTTGTGTGTGTGTGTGTGTGTTAGGCACAGTGTTCTTATCTATGTGTATGCATATTTCTCTGTGTTGATCTTTACCTCTGCTTTGAGATCAGCCTGCTTGTGTTTATTTGCATTATTGCACATTTAAACAAATGCATTTGATGCATCTATTTGAATGTGGTACCTCGCAGACATGTGAGAGCAGTAGTGTTCTAATGAAAGAGATTAAAGACTAAACACATTATGGCTAAGATTTTCTTATTTGCAAAAGTTACAAAATTGACAGTTATGGGCCCCCCCAGCATTTGAAACAGAATGACAAAAGTATGGAAACCAAAATACTGGTCTATGCTGTAAAGAAATTACTAAAGAACCCTCGTGTCCGTGAAGGGGTCCATAATTTCAAATTTCCTGCTCTATGTAAAATCTCAACCATAACCTCAACAGCCAGTTGTTTCTTTGCATTTGATTTAGAGTGTATTGTGCATGTGGAAATGTGATTTTTGAGGACGAGGAATCATTCTGAGAAACAAAGCACCTAATTTAGTAGGATTATGTTCCTACGTTGCCAAGTACAATACTTGTTCCTGACCACATTGGGAAGATTAAATGTATTTATACATACATTTATGTTGCCCCAGGGAGTCAACTACTTTATGTCCAAGGGCATACTGGACGATTCGCCGAAAGAAATAGCGAAGTTTATCTTTTGCACAAGAACACTAAATTGGAAGAAGCTGAGAATCTACCTTGACGAAAGGTAATTGGAACTTCTCTTGAGCCATTTCCTCCTGGTTTCCAGTGCAGTGTTTTGTTTGTATTGGTGTAATTGTGAAGAGGTAAAAATGCAAGAAAATGGCAGCTAAGTAATGCTGCTGCTAAATCTGGACAGTTACCCGTGTGTTTCTGTGTATTTGTGTGACTGTAACGCTTTATAAGAACCCCTGAAGAGACCACCTAGAACTGGTAAATCTCACATCTGTGCTTTTCCTGCCTTTTTGCAGTTCTGGGCATAAACTGGTTTGCAGTTACAGCGAGCGAGTAAACTGCACTGGATAATCTGTGTGCTACATGACATTCAGATTTTAGAGATAATTTACTGTTTGGGGGGTTTTTTTGCTTGAGGTTTCTCTTTTTCCTATCTCATATGGGTGTTAATTGGAAAAAGCAGTTATCAGTTTCCCAAGTGGTGATGGTGTTGTAACTACTGTTGAATCATCTGACCATTATTTGGTTGATCTTTCTGGCACGGAGGTCACAGCCACCTCCTAAGATGCTGTGGAGCATCCTCTCCCTGCTCTACCATCCTCTTCCTCCCCAATGCTTTCTCTCACCCTCCAGGAGACCTTGGGGTTGGGGAAGAGCAGAGGCAGGAGAGAGGGACACCAACAGGGACAAGGGGAGTTGAAAGAGGAGGAGAGTAATAATTTGGACCTAAATAGGAAGAGCAGAGGGAACAGCAGGAATAAAAGGATTCCTTCCATAGTGCTATCACCTCTGACAATCCTGTGCTGTAAGACTTCAGATGGTCCTTCTTTTGGCAATAGAAAAAGATTACAAAACCATTTAACATATGAGATTGAGTTGATATTAGCAGCCCCTACTGCCATTCATCTTCCCTCCATAAACAGAGTGTAATCAGGCACATTAAATATAAACTAGGGGTCTAAATGTTGAAACTCCCCTCTTAGTACTGAAATGTTTAATGGAAAAGGGTAAACATAGGAGAAGATTCTTTGGTTCACTTCAAATGTGCTTCCAAATGCCCTTCAGATGTCTCTTGCACATCTGTTCATGGAGACCAGTCTGAGTCCTGTAGGTGTTTCCATGGGCAGTGGAAAGCACTTGTGAGCTCAACACGCGTGGGCTTGGACTTCAAAGGGGTTTTCTGAGCAGACTTTATCTAACTTCAGCCTGGTGTTAACGAGATGCTGCTGGAACAGGTTCTACTTAAGCACCAAAGTCTGTGACACTTGTGAATCTGTTCCCTTCATAGTCTACGTAGAGGCTTCACTTCCTTTACACTGCCTGACAAAGCCAGTAGTTCAGTCTGCATATGAAGAAACGTAGAATTCTGATTGATGTCTGTTTTGTATCACATTTGGCTACTATTGTGTCTGAAGAACGTGTGTTTCTGTTATCTTTGTGCCCTTAGTGAGAATTTTCTTTGTCTTCCAGCAAAACCAAAGCTCCTAAACGAGTCTAAAGCTTTCCTTTTTTTAAAAAAAAAGGAAAAAAACTTGCATTTTAATGCTTAAACGGTGCAAAGAAACTTCTCTAATTCTGGGGGGGGGGTGTTTCCTTCTACCAGGCGGGACGTTTTGGATGACCTCGTGACGCTGCACAACTTCCGAAACCAGTTCTTGCCGAATGCACTGAGGGAGTTCTTCCGCCACATCCACGCTCCCGAGGAGCGCGGGGAGTACCTGGAGACCCTCATCACCAAGTTCTCCCACCGGTTCTGCGCCTGTAACCCCGACCTCATGAGGGAGCTCGGCCTTAGCCCCGGTAAGCAATTGACGGGGGGAGAAAAAGAGGGGGAAAAAACCACAACACAAAAAGAACTTTGATTCAGCTTCGATGCAGAGGATCAGTCTTTGTATTTCTGGTCGGTGCTGCTGCTTGTAATAGTTTTAAAATCAACACCTAAATAAGTATTTGTGAAAGTAGGGGGTTTAGTTGGTGGGTGGCTTTTTTGTTTGTTTTTGTGTGGGGGTTTTTTGTTGTGTTTTTGGGGGGTTTTTTGTTTTTTTTTCATGTGGTTGGACTCGATGATCTCAAAGGTCCCTTCCAACCACTAAGATTCTGTGATTCTGTGAAAGTAGGGGGGTGGCATGGGAGGGTTCAGTGGACAGGCACCCTCCCACTCGGGTTGGAAAAAACCATCAAAATTACCAGAGAGAAGCTTTTCTTAGACCCAGCTGATAAGTGGGGTTTATTTTCACGTTATCTCCCCTGGGCTATTGCCTGCACTCCAGCTCTGCAGGGTCTCCAAACCCCCTCTTGCAAAGACTTCGCGCACTTGACATTTTACCCTGCGGATAGTCCCGCCGAAAAAGAGAGGGGCTGTTGGGCCTCGCTCAAGTTAACGAGCATTTTTAATTGGCTGGGAGGGAGCCGGCTCTGGGCAGGGGAACTGCTTACATATTTAAAGATAAGCTCCAGCAGGATGTGGGCCTTAGTTTACAAGAACTTGAAGAATCTGTTTAAATGAGCGTGCATAAAGCCCTTAGTGGCTTTGGGATAACGCAGAAATATTAAGAGATTTGTAAATGCTCAGTTGGCAGCGTGCTGACATTATTGCTTTGAAAATTGCTGTATTAAATGTTGTTTCACTGGGATACCCTTTTGAGTTGTTTCATATGTGTATATAAATGCAATTATAAGCCCAGCTGATGAAGACCGTACGGTTCTTAGACAGGGAGCAGTATCTTTAATAATCACGGTTTCCTTCTCTAATTCTTCTCCCTACTGATTGGTTCTCCCTCCTCTAGATGCAGTTTACGTACTGTGTTACTCTTTGATCCTGCTTTCCATCGATCTCACGAGCCCTCACGTGAAGAACAAAATGTCCAAGAGGGAGTTCATCCGAAACACGCGACGAGCCGCGCAGAACATCAGCGAAGATTTTGTGGGGCACCTTTACGACAACATCTACCTTATTGGCCACGTGGCTGCCTGAAAGCACAGTTTGCTAGCACTTAAAATTTGTCATTTTGGAGAACTATGTCAAGTCAAGAAATGCATTATTTTGTAGAGATGGGGGTTATTTTAGTGCTGGTCATTCTAACCTCTGTATGCAATCACAGTTGGTGTGTGTCGGTGTGTGTCTGTGTAAACTACCTTTTCTATCTATGTACCGTGGGCAAGGGAAGGAGTTGGAGATTTGGTTTTTCATAATTTTTTGAGGTTTTTTTTGCACAAAACAACGCCATTAGTCTGACACGGCCTTTTACCAATGTTCAACTGACATTGCAGCCTGAGCTGACAAAGTGGTGACTCTGTGCATTAGACCCGCTTGAAACTTTAATAAGTTCCTTCTTTTTAGAATACCGTGTAATGTGTACATATTTAACTGAAGAGATTTATAATCATAATTATTTTATTGTAAAATATTTTAACTAAAATTGCTCCTTTTATCTCTTAAGGTAGTGTTGTGCTTCTTTCTTTGGCTGGGTTTTTTTTTTCTATTTTTTTTTTCCCACTGCTGACTACCTCAGGGGTGTAATTTGGGTGAAACATCGGTCTGAATACCGCAATAAAGTTTATTCTAGGAGATGACAGGACACTCGTAAAAAAGGTGATGTTTAATACTGTATGGACTAACTCGAATGAGCTTATTGCCAGCCTGCTGCTTGCACAATTCTAAAGGGTCCTTTTACAGATTAATCTGATTTTTTTTTTATTTTCTGTGTGTGCAGGAAGCCTGTGGCAGAGCCAGGATACTGGGCACAGGTCATACCCCTCATAGGTAGGAGAAGGGCGATGGCATTGACTGTCCATGGGAAGGCTTTGTAAACGACAGGGAGAACAAAAATTCACTACTGCTGCAGTGTTTAGTACATTACAGCTCCGCTCCACGGGCCAAAATGCACCCCCAAAAAAAGGCTGTGGTGTTGGTATTACCTTTAGTCCGGGGTAATCGTCACGAACCACGAATGCAGAGCGAGGCCTGGTTCTCCTCTGACCGCTCTTTGTGGTGACATCGGTGATGCTGATCTTCATTTTGCACTGATCCGAGAGTACAAATTGGTAATCTCCATTTTTCTTCATTTCCAGCTAATTTTCTCACTTCCCATCCTCAGGCAGACGTAGAGCAAATCCTCTGGGCAGCTGGGACGTGGTTTTTCTGGAATAGACAAGTACGTCATGTAAGGAGGTTTGGAAAGCTCCAAGGCCAGTGTGACAGCCAAGGTGATAAATTAGAGAGAGGGTTAAAGTTTCCGTAAGACACGAGGGAACGAACCCAAACCAACCCCAAATCACCCCAAACCAACCCGGAATCGCATACAGACGGCAGCCAACCCAGCACACCGAGGGTGAGTTCCCACACAGGTAACCCAGAAACAAAACATACAAGAGACGTTTCTCCCGGCCTTTTTTTCTTCTGAACTTTGGGTCTTTTTCCAGAGTGTCAGAGAGTTCTTTTTAATTTTTATATTTTTTCTTTCCATTTTAAGAATCTAGACTTTCCATTAATTTAGGCAATTTTCTGGTTTAAAACACATTTCAAGCAGGTACAACAATACGCTCTTGCAAAGTGAGAAAGGTAAAGTTTGAATTGTCTTACTCATCCTCCGAAGAGTCCACTAAGAAATGGAAGTTCTGGGCAGTGGCTTCTTCAACACCCTGCTGCTTTCTCAGCATGTGTTTTAAAACAAAATGGTAGGTGCTTCCTTGGCCCCCCCGGGGTCCCCAGGTGCCCTCAGGGGTGTGGTGTGAAAAGAGCTGCTGGATCAGGTTCTTAGGAGCCTTGGGCAGAGGATCCCGAGGTTTTTTCTGGTCCTAAAAGCCACTACAGCTGGTTCCGAATGGCCGTTTGGGAAATGCCGCTGATTTTTGTGTGCACGGCTGTGACAGAAGCTGCTCTGGGGTCACAGAGGGGTAACAGGGACACTGGTGTCCGTCCATCCGGATTTCTCACAGCTCTCTTTCTCTCTCCCTTGGATATTTCCCATTCGTACTCCTAACAACAGATTGGCACGGCCTCGGCTTTGTAAAATAAATCCCAGCCGCTTCAGCGCACAAAAGCCCAACCAGCTGGAAGTTGCAGACACAGTGGGCAGTTTTTCAAGTGGGCACAAAATTTGCATTCGGGGGGGGGGGGAAAAAATACCAATTTGTTCTCATCGACCTTCCCCTCTCCCCTCCCCCAGTGGGGAAAAGAAAAATAAAATCATAACCAGTTTAAAAATAGAGGTTTAGGAAAATAAGCTGTCAAGCTGGGCAAATAAACGTTGCTGCTTCCCCTTCAGGAGGCTGCAGTTCCTTGGGGTGCTTTGCATAAACAAATCCATCAAAGGGAATCGCTCTTGGGTTTTGCCAAAGTGCTAACAGTTTGGTTCTGTGGGCGAGGGTGTTGCTGTGCACTCTGATACCTTTTACAGCTGAGGTTGGGGGGTTTGGGGGTTGTTTTCCCCCCCAAAAAAAAAAGTATTAATTATTTTAAGTAGCAAAGGAACAGGGAGGTCTGCCTTCACCGTGTAAAAGTGTCCAAACATTAAGTATTTAGAAAAGCCACATTTTCTTGCCTTATATTGGAAAGGGGATATTTTCTTTTTTTTTTTTGTCTTTTCCTCCATATTTCATGGAAGTATCAGAGCTAATAAACGTGAAGGCTGGTGACTTGTTCTCTGCTGCTGTAAAATCTACTGCCATTAAAGCGGACAAAGGACAGACTTAAAGGATTTCCTGTGTCTCCCATAGGCACAGCCCGCTTTCCTCTCGCCTTAAAGAGAAATAATAAGCAGGCTTTTATAATCTGCTTATAAATAAGGTTTTGGGGTTTTTTTTAGTACGGTGAAATTTCACGTGATCCCCTAGTAGTATTTATCAGACGTTAAAAGTTAAGGCTGGCCCCACGATGTGTGTAAATTAAATCACAGCAGAAATGGGCATCGATGGGAAAGCGTCAGAGGGATCAAGGTTGTTCCTTCGTCTGCTCCCTGCTGTGGGTGGTGGCAGTGGGTTTGCACTTCTTGCTTACTCCTATAAAACACACTTAAGAGAGGAGGAAGATCAGAAAATACTTACACAGATTATTTCCGTTCCCTCTCTGAAATTTTCTTCCCTTAAAAATTCACTTTCTGCGTCTGCTTTGATTTTTATTTTTTTTTTAATAAAGAGCAAAAAGCTGCAGTTCAGTGAAAGGCTGAAGAGGCTGACATTCTCCGAGCTGTGGTTCACTCGTTCTCTCCTATAACAGCAAACGAGCAAAAAGCCCTTTTCAGTCCCACAAACCCGCTGTTTTTTTTAAGCTTAAAAATACAACTTCCTGTGCCTGTGCACAGGGCAGAAATGGGGCGTATTTATCCCAGAGCGAGGTGCCGGGGGTACCAGCTCCTTTCAGAGAGAGTTATTCCTTTGTCAAAGCCTCCACTTTCTTCTGGGGCAGCGTCGGGAAGGAATGTTGGATTTAATTTAAAATGATTAATGAGATTTTGTCAGGCACCCCCGCCTTCGCCACCGCTGCAGTTCGTCAGCGCAACAACCTGGGGAACCCGGACGCCGCTCTGTCGCCCGAAAACGGCTTTCCAGGAAAAAAAATAAGCCCCGGGAACTGGTGCCAGGTACATGTCAATGGTATTGTCTTTCAGCCGCTGACAGCTTAACTCGGAGTCGGGACATTTACACGTTCTGAGGAAGTGGAGCCCATTTGTTATTTCAATAGTTTGCTTTGACAGTGGGCACCGGCAGCGCTGTGCTACGGATCCTGTGGAAAATCCTATCGGCCACTCAGCCCAGGCACTCTTTAAAAGAGGAGGAAAAAAATAGGCAAAGCTGGTTTGGTTAAGTTTTTCTAGAGAAAGAGCATCTCGGCAACATATCTGGGTCCTGTCCCCTCAGACTTACTTGTGCCCAGGAGCAGGGACACATGGGCCAACACCCAGACCCGGCCACGCTCGCAGTCCTTTTCCTGCCTAACCCTAACTTCAGGTAAACCAGCAATTCTTTCAAAATGTAACACAGACCCGTTGGAGGGGGACCAGAGGAGGCCACAGAGATGCTGGGAGGACAGGCTGAGAGAGTTGGGGGGGTTCAGCCTGGAGAAGAGCAGGCTCCAGGGAGACCTTAGAGCCCCTTCCAGTCCCTAAAGGGGCTCCAGGAGAGCTGGGGAGGGACTCTGGATGAGGGAGGGGAGCCCTAGGATGAGGAGGAATGGTCTTAAACTGGAAGAGGGGAGATTGAGATGGGATCTGGGGAAGAACTATGCTGTGAGGGTGGTGAGAGCCTGGCCCAGGTTGCCCAGAGAAGCTGTGGCTGCCCCATCCCTGGAGGGGTTCAAGGCCAGGTTGGAGGGGGCTTGGAGCCACCTGGGCTGGTGGGAGGTGTCCCTGCCCAGGGCAGGGGGTGGCACTGGGGGGGCTTTAAGGTCCCTTCCAACCCAAACCATTCTGTGATTCTGTGTTTCTGTGATCCTGAAAATGATTTATGATTGGTCTTTTTTGCTTTCCTTGCAGAAATTGATTCTGTTGGGCTACAGCTTGAACGTTGTGTTCTCCTTAGGCACCAACTGAAAAGAAGACTTTACTTTCTAGAGCAGCTGATAAAGGGGTGTTATCACCTGCCCCAGGGCTGCCTTCTCGATGCTGCTGTGCTGCAGTCACTTAATACAAGCACTGCCTGACTCAGAAAGCATTTAGCCTCAGAGAAAAGAGAAATAGTAAAATTCAGCACCCGGGATGCAGGGGAGATGGGGGGTGAGACAAAGGGCAGAGTCCTTCCCGTATGGGCGTAGCAGAGTATTGCTCTAAATGAAACATATCTAATTTTCTCAGATGCCCTCAAGTGGTTTCCCCCCCCTGGTGTAGCCCGTGTGGGTGGCAGAGCCCCCCAGCAGCTTTTGGGGCAGGGGGGGCAATAGCTTTACCTTCAGAAATAGCAGCTTCCAGCAAGAGATTTGTCACCTGCCATATCAGTGTTGGAAGTTCTGCTCAAAGGCTGAAGAAAACCCTGCTGGGTAGGGATTTCATACTGTCAGGTATCCGGAGCTTATACTTCTTCCCTCTTTGCCTCCTTTTTCACTTCCTGCCTTTAAAAAAAAAAA
>VXBJ01004391.1:252053-277912 GCA_013400055.1 Nycticryphes semicollaris | reverse complement strand
AAAGAAGGCACCCCCCCCCCCCCCCATCACCTACACAGGGGCCTGGTCTTTTAGGGCGACCCAGATTTCATTGAGAGGTATTTAATAAAATCCCCAGAGCCCTCTGTGCTGTTCTGCTCCTTTTCCAAAGAGCACGTTTTCTCCGATACCTGCCCCAAAGCCACCAGTCAGCATTACCTACCTTAAAGAAATCCACTAAGGATAAAAAAAAAAAAAAGGAAAAGAAAAAAAGAGCTTTTTTGAAGGGGAGTTTGATGGGCTGTTTTGCCTGCTCTGTCATTTTTCTTGTCTCTCTTCATAATCCCTATGTAACCCAGGAACGGCCAGTAAAAAAGAGAGACCCTCTGCTTGTTTAATTACTTCCTGAAAATTTGACAACTGCTACTTCGGTCTCATTGGATAATCTACTTTTAAATTGCCTGGCCTTTCAAAGACAGCATAATTATTTGAGTACACTTACTTCCCCAGCTATACATCATGCCTATCAAAATTAAATGCTTCCAACATACCATCGCCGCGGTCCAGCATTTCCCTTCTGCAGCACATTTAACAGTAAATTGATCCTGCGCTTCCTTTGGAGCAAATTTTCATACCTTTCACAGCAAAGCACAGTCCAAAGCTGGACCTTTTTTTCCTTTTTTTTTTTTTCTCTGAGGAGGGAATAAAGTTATTTAAAGAACGCTTAGAGAGATTTATAAAACGCAAAGCTTGGCGGGAATGTTTGTGATGTTTCAAAGTTATTTCCTTTATTCCCAGTTAAAAAAAAAAACCATCAGGCAACTAACACTATTTCATGAATACAACTGATTTTTGAACCAAATACGTAAGCAGATGTAACTTTGTGAGTTCACAGTTTTGCTTTGGGTATAACCAGAATAATAAATGATTTCCTGAAGGAGTTTGTTTGATTTTTTATTCCTCTGAAATTTTGTGAAGATTTTTTTTTTTTCCTTCCAAAACAACAGAATGATTTCCAAATATCATTCTATTTAGAGAACAATTTAAAGAATTATTTAAAGAGTCAACAATTTTGTGTGCTCATTCAGCAGATGATTCCACCCACATTCTAACCTGGGAATGTGTCGATTTTTAGAAATACTTAGAAGAACCATTTTCTTCTGCTTCTCTATCATTGGAAAATCAAACCCGCCCTTAAGGACACGTATTGATTAATCATGAAGACGCTCATTAAGCAGGCTTTCTCAAGGGGAAAGGTTTCCCTGTGCTGCACGGGGATCCCTTCTGGGGTGAAACAGGAGTTACACGCAGGAAGGCAGCCCTCTGCATCGCCCCTCAGCGTTCCCCTCGTGGGATTTGCAGCAGGGGAGGGTNCCCCATCCGCTTTGGTTCTAAATCATCCCAAAGACTGCAATATCCTGTTATCTGTTGTAGCAACATCATATACACAATAAAGAAACAAATGTTGCCCTTCTGTGACGGGAGATCATAAAAGATTGATTCATTAAAAAGAAAACAAACAAACAAATAAATAAATAACTAAATCGAAATAAGAGACGCCCTGTTTCAAGCCGTACTGGAGAAAAGCCCAGGCTGACAGAACTTTCAAACAGCCCAAATTTCTTCACGTTGGAAGTTCCTGTTGTCTCTCTGGGAGCAAAGAGCACAGACCGGAGATGAAAGACGGGAAAAAGCCATGGGGTGGCCGGGTGCCACGATCCCGCTTCTAAACCACGGTGTTGACCCCGCGGAGAGGACCTTCGTGAGCTGATGGCTTTATGGTTTTCCTACTACAGACCCAAAAAAGACTGAAAACCAAGGAGTGTGTTCTTGGGGAGGAGGTAATAAATGCATTTCACCCCAAACAGAAAACACTACTCACCCAGGGTGAGCGTTGATTTAAAACCTCTATCCAGAATGGCCCTTTAATTCTGTTATTATGGCTACCTGATGGCAATTAGGGAGATATTAAGAAAGCCAAAGTTTCAAGTTATGACATTAAAAGATGAGGCAATAGAGACACCACTTCAGACACTAACATTTTTTAGTTTCATGTCACAGGATTGACACCAGTTGCCTTACTTGATTCTAAAATTTCCCATTCCAAAGAATTCAAACCAGTTGCCTACCTGTTTCTAAAATTCCCAATTCCAGATTTCACTGATTTACCAAACCACGTTTCATCCTCCCTCGTACCCTGCACACACTTAACATGTTCAGGAAACAGTCAAAATGGCAAATCTGATTACAAACTTAGGAAACTTTTGCAGAAATAACATACAAAATAATAAATAGTCCACAAAAACAAATCCTACCCTTTTCCCTACTACAGACTCAAGGCACAAAAATGCAGGAAAAGGGAAAACTGACGCCCAAGAAAATATTTCGGCACCATCTACAGAGCTCCCAAGGACAGGCTTGAGGCCAGGAATATTTGCAAGGTCGGGAAAAAGGGACATTAATCAGCTCTGTGTATGTTAAGAAATTTTACAGATTGAGTGAACAAAAGCAGAGTTATGTGCCTGTAGCCGGGCTCCGAGGATCTGATTTCCCCGCTCCCGGCCACTGGTGCCTGTGGGAAGTGTCCTGTGCTTCTGGAAATCACAGAAATACTTATCAATTTGCCTAAGTGAGGAGCTTATTAGGCAAAAGGCATGTTAAAGGGAGGGAGTAACCCTCCATATCCCAACATCCCAGGGCTTTCAGGGTCCTGGGGCTGTTGCTGCCTGTGGTCGGTGCCAGTTTTCCCAAGAAGAGCTTTAGCTCTTACCCAGGGTTCAGGGGGGTGCTCAGCTTCTCCCCATTTGCCAGTTTCTTACTTTATCCTCAGCTTAGAGACAGCACACGTAGATTATCCTAAATAGTTGTGGGGAAAAAAAAAGGCTTGTTTGAATTACAAAAAAAAAAAAAGAGTTGATTTTGATAATAGTTGATTTTCCTTAACCATCATCAGGCTGGGAAAACAAAGACACCTCTAATTTCTGTAAAAAAATTAAATCTAAATGCTTTTATTGAGGAGAGTGTTCTGTTACCATTTTCACTGCACAGCCCATCCCTGCTTAATATTTGAGGTCAGGATAGTCACAATAGAATTAAATCACTGCTCTGAACTGAGTCATGCTCATACAGTGATTTATAAAAACGGATTACATCTTAAAAATCAATCATCCCAAATGAAAGAATCCCAGGTGACATCCCACCTGGAATTAATATCTAATTAAGTACAACAATCTCAAAAGGGAAAAAAAAATAACTTCTTCAGTAACTTATGCACGTGTAGCTTTTATTTCCAACTTTTTCTTAAATTGTATAGAAATTGTTATATAGCAGCTGCCAGTCAAGGTCTGTACTTTTGTTTCTGCCTCAGTTATAAAATTCACGTTACACTGAGTTGTTGTATAAAATCATTAATAACCACTCCTAAACATTTGATTCACTTTTACTTTCACAGAGTAAAATCGATTTGCAAATAGAAGTTTGACCCAGAATTTCTTGAAAATACCTCAAAAAGGAGTTGTTCTGGTAGTGGGCTACAATATATAGATTGTTAATAAAAATCTTTTAAAAGAAATACATTAAAAAAACATTTTCAAAATCGAAATTTCCTTTCTCTTTCCTGCTTTTGTATGTTCTTGAAGTGTGAGAATGTTATTTTCTACTCTCTCCTTAAGCCCTGTTCCTCTAACAGGGCATCGCAGACGACCACGGGGGTCCCGCGGTGCTGAAATCCAGCTTGGATCCGCAGGGTGAGGCGGGGGGAATCCTCCCTTCCCTGGAATCCGCTTCCCAATGCATCGTGGTGGAGCCAGCAGTTTGTAAAGCAAGTGCTTTTGTAAGAGAGATAATGTTCCTCTAGAGGTGGAATGAAAGTAGAAGTAACTCGGCTACTGCAGTCAAAGCAGTATTTCCTTATTCTTAGAAAAATAAAATAACTTTATAAGTAAATGTAACCAGCTCTTTCAATTATTGGGTCATTTTGTGACAACCTGCAATAACAAAACCCCGATGGGTCAGAGATTCCTCCTCCCCTTAAGAGATTTCCTTTTACGTATTTATTTTTGACTTTGAAGAAGGGTAAGAATTATTTCTTTAAACAACTGAGCGCAGATCAAAATTAACACTGTACATTTCAATTATTATCAATTCATCCGGGAATCAAAAGAGCTGGTATCTTTTTAATTAAAATATTTTTATCAGATAACCTAAGCCTCTAAAGCCATATATTTGATTTTAATTAAAAAAAAATTCTGGTTGTGATCATCGTTCAGAATTAATATACCAAATAAAATATGGGAAGAAAGGAGGTAAGGGGAGGTTATATAGTGTTACCTGATAAAAGGAGACAGTAATATTTAAAATGAGGTAAGTGTTACACCGATTTATGATGTATTTTATCTTCTAGAGAAACCCTAGTTTATCGTGGTGTCGTTCAGCTTGAAACGTCAGCTGTATATCTTGCTGCTCTTGAATGTAACTCTGGGTTGAAAGGAAAAGGTTTGCAGGGATGTGATGTATAAGCAGATCAAAAGCTTGCCTTTTTTTTTTTCTTCTGGGATAATTCACTTTTATATTGAAACATTTTTGTTGTCATAAATACATAAATATTACAAATATCCTTCTAAATATCTTGAAAGAATATTAATTAATAACACTTAATGCGCCTCTCATCTTCAGGGTGCTGTACAAACAGTTATTAATCAGAAAGGCTGAAAAACTTCCTTTTGTTTTAGTCCCCACTCAAATTCTCCTGTAAACATCCTCCTCCCTGACCCACCAGCACCAGCATCTGTATTTTTCCCCTTCGTTTTGAAAACAAAACAAAACGAAAATGTATCTCCATTCAGGGTCTGCTTTCTTTGGCATCCCTAGTGTCTTTGTGTCAGGAGTCCTGCCAGTATAAAAGCGATTTAGTTGGTATGAAAACAGAAAGGTTTGTGTGGTGCCCTTAGAAATGGAGTGCTCCTGTGGCACTGTATTGATAATGGCTTTAGTTTCAGTATGTGCTCCCAAAAATTGTAAATCAGACTCTGGCTCTGTGTTTGTGCCGTTTAAACACTGCAAAATCCTCCTACTTCTTGTGCTTAGAAAATAAGTGTTAAAATTAAAAATGTTAAAAACATCCAGAATTAAAATGAAAAGCTCCCAATTCCCATCAACACCAGGCCAGCAGGGCAGATCAAATCTCCCCACTCTAGAGAGCTGGGTTCCCTGACCAGTGCCTGGACTGGGAGCAGGAGTGGCTGCGTCCTGCCCACGAGATGGAAACGCTCTGGGTTTTACCAACACTATTGGATTTTACATTTATTTTTATTTATATCCTTTTTAAACTGAAATGTTAAAGCAGCTGAGATCCAAGAGCTGCCATGGCTGAAGGAGGAAGGGTGGCAGCAATCTGCAGACGAAGGGGATTTCTTTTCCTACCTCCCGCCAATTTCCAAACCCCAAAGAAGCAATGAGAGGTTACTTCTCTAAATGTGCTGTTGGTTCCCAGCTCCCAGGATTATACCATTCACCCATCAAAACCACACCAAAATCCCAAATTGCTCATCCTAGTGCTCGAGGGCATTAACCACCCCATTTCCGTGTGTGCCCCCGCATATCCAAGGCTGAATATATTTCTAATTTGGATTTCATAGATTTAGCAGTATATACACACTTCTAAGAAGTAAATGAAGGCAAAAAACATGATGGTCTTCGTTTGTGCTCTCAGTGGGTTATTGTGCTCAGTGTAAGCAAAGCCATTCCCCTCAGCACCATTGTTTATTTCCATTTACAGCAATTTGGGGGGTAATGTATAGTTGTAGCCTGAGGATTATAGTTTGTCTGACACAATTGTCAGCACTTTTTATGAAAATAGTCCCAGCCAGTGGAAGAAAGTCCCATGACCTTCCACTTCTCGTCTTTAGAACACAACTTTTGGTCTAGGTTACAGTAGTTTTGTTCATCATACCACTCATTTTTTGTATCTCATAGCTTGTTCCCAGAGTAAATGGGATAATAGCTATTGTAATCTATAAAGCATTAACATATTTGCCTCATGAGAATTCAGTGTCTGGGCTGTATACTTTAGTGTCAGCATCTCGGATGTAAGTAGGAGAAAAGAAATCGCAACCAAACCAGAAGGATTAATTTTTATTATTATTGCTTTTTTTTTTTTTATTTTAAATATAAAGGCAACTTTTTCCAATTAAAGAAGAAACTTACATAAATCTTCCAGGGACCTCAGCTCACAGTTTAAGCTCGTTATGGCGGATAAGAAATTAATGGCTGTTGAGCACTCATGTGCGTTCTGGGGATTTAAATGAGCGTAATTCAGAGACACAGGACAGCAGGGTTTCATTTATGCATATGCCATCACTTAAGCTTCTCCTCACATCAGCTGCTGGATCCACTGGGCCCCTTCCAAATCACAGCAGCGCAAAAGGCGCCTCCGATTGACTTGGGCAGCTTTGGCTTCAGCCCCCTGAAGGAAGTTGCTCTTGAAGACTTTTGCTGACTTTGTCTTGGCCAGGCAAGTCCTAAATGCAAGGGTTTGGCACAAATGGAGAAGTGCCACTTGGGGCTTTGATTTTTGCCTGTTGCTCTTCTGCTCAGCGGGTCTCAGATTATAATCTGAGTCACTTGTGCACGGATGCACACAAAGATGTAGAGTGTCAAGTCTTGTTTAGGAAATTAAGGGTACTCCTCACAGGATTTTGGAAAGGAAAACCAAACAAACCCTACTTTCTTTCAAGTCTTCTCCAGACAAGAAAGGTTCTTGAAAGCCCCAAAGTAGAGCAGCGACCCAGCTCGTTACTGAAGGGACACAGAGAGAGAAGAGTGTAGGTGTCCCTCCTTCATTGGCTCCCTGTCAGAGCAGCATCTGCTTGTCTGCTGTTTGCTGAGGTCCCATCAAGGCAGGAAACGCACAGAACTTTGCAACATCTGAGGATGTGCTGACAACAAGCTACAGTTTATTAAAAATATCGAAGAGAAAGCCATTATAAAATCAGTATTTGTGCAGGAGCCCAATTACTATTGCTTTCCCTTTCTAATCCTCTTTTGGGGAGAAACCGTATGCTTTCCTGAAACACTGGGCTACCCTGATTAAAAATAAAAATACATAACAAGGATCTTGCTTTTCCCTCGGTCACATGGCTCCTTTGTAACTTGTCAGAGTCTGCAAATTATGAGGCACTCCAACATACCTAGGACGGTCAGAAGACACCATGGAGGATGGGGGGGAACAGGAGATTTTACCCCCGCACAATTCTGAAAGAGTTTTGATCTTGCTTGGATTTCGGTTTTTTTGCTGGAGCATGCTCTTTCTCTGACTGGTTTTTAGTGCTCATTTCTACATAGCCATCCCCAAATCCAAGCCGAGCCCCCCAACATTCAGCCCCAGCACTTCATCATCTGTATTTTACAGGTGACCCCAGAGCAGAGAGATACTGCCATTTATCCCAGGCAAGTGAGCGAGCAGGATTTTTGATTTTATGTATTTTAATTTTTATTTAAAAATGAAACTTATTCTCAAGACTCTTATTCCCAGCTGCCAAGGGTCTAGGTACATATCTCTATTTTTTCCAGTCACATACTGCATCCTGAGCATCTGAGGGCACAATCATAGAATCATGGGATGGTTCAGGTTGGAAGGGACCTTAAAGCCCCCCCAGTGCCACCCCCTGCCCTGGACAGGGACACCTCCCACCAGCCCAGGTTGCTCCAAGCCCCCTCCAACCTGGCCTTGAACCCCTCCAGGGATGGGGCAGCCACAGCTTCTCTGGGCAACCTGGGCCAGACTCTCACCACCCTCACACCAAAGAACTTCTTCCCCACATCTCAGCTCCATCTCCCCTCTGTCAGGTTGAAAAACAGAATAAAAAAATAAAAAAAGGAAAGAACTTTCTTCATTTAAACCCATTTCATTTCCAAGAAAGAGGTGCTTTGCTGTGTTTTCTGTGCTTGATGGGACATGCTGCCCGCGGGGCGACGCTGGCAGTGACCTTACACAGCAGTTCACACTCATCATCCATCACCGCGGGGGGGAAATCAAAACAACAGACTCTCCCCCTCCTCCGTCCGAAGGGCTGCTCTTGTTCTACGCTGTGTCCTCAGGAACAAACCAGTCACCAAGCCAGATCACAACTAAATAAAACCACCAAACAACCTTCCTCCCCCACTTCTAAAACCTGCAACCCTGACAATGCGCATTTGGAAATCAGTTGCAAGAATTAAGTGGCAATAAAAAGAAATACAACAGACAACAGCTTTTCTCCAAACTCAAAGGCCTTTTTAATGCCATTATGCCACCAGGTGACAAAGCCCACGGAAATATCTCAGGAATCACATTGACAACAGATTAAATCTTAATATATGCACACATTACTCCCTAAAAAAGTTACACTTTTTCAGTGAGGACTGCGTTTAATGCAGATTTCCTTTCCCTTCCAACTTCTCTCCGCACCTATCAATATATTATTCCAGGATCTTGCAAAATAATGTTCCTACTTACCAGGACGGGAGAAATCACACCCTCTCTTAACTTGAAGCTGACAATGAAAACCTCCCTCATTCTACTTGTCAGTCCAAAATAAAAAATACCAACCCCCCCCCCCCCCCCCCCAAGTATTCTTACTCACCTCACAAAGTGAGTGAATAAACAAATATGCCACAGCAGGTTTAGCGACAAGAAGCCAAAGGGCTGATAAAAACCCCTTGAATTCTGAAGTATTCTCACTATCACCAGATCTGCACCAGTTTTGCTAAAGAGCTCCCCTTCTTTGGTAAGAGGCAGAAGGGTGGAAGCTTTACAACAGCCTTCAGTGCTGCTTGACAAATAGCAAAAAAGCTCGGTGGAAATGTTCAACTTCTTTATGATTAAAAAACCCGAACCTTTAATGTAGATTTTGTTTACTGTGCCGTAAGTGCAGCGTTGGAAGTTGCTGCCAAGGAATCATTGGAACAGGCATCCCCGAAGCAGTGTCAGCCAGCCAGCTCTTTGAAAATGATTCAGTTCCTCTAGTCTTATGACTAAAATAATATCCAGTGGCTCCAGCTCGAAGCCTGGTTAATACATCTGTCCAGAACACATAATTACTCGGTCATAACATTCCCCCGGCCACCAGCCAACAAACCAATCAGCGTTTCTCCCTAACTCACCAGAATTTTTGCTGTGTCAAACCGTTTGATCTCTAGGTAGTAAAAATGCAAAAAATGGAAGGACGCTGCACTGGAAGGTTTTAATTTAGCCTAGTTTCTCATGGAAATTAAAGCTGAAAAGAAACATGTTTTTGTTGACATTGCCGAGGTCGAGGCTTTCGTTCTGCTTCAGGAATGATGTTAACGTATCTATCTCACAGGGTTTGCTGCTTATCTCTGCACCAGCTCACGTTCTGTGACAGAATCTCGCTTTCATTAATTGCTTTTACAAGGAAACTCCTGTTTATGGGAAAAGTGAAACGATACCAGCGAATTTAAAAGGCCCTTCTGTGTGCGCGACTCCCAAGGAATACGCCCTGCGTGGAGATGAAACCAAAAGAGGTGAAACAGAGTCTGGATTCGTACAGACACCATTCTCCATGATTTTCCCCCCAACCTTATTTGCAGGAGCACATGTCTAATTTTCTGATGCTGAATTTTGAAAACTCTGACCCAGCTCCTGAGGCGCCAGAGTCAATAACAGCTTCATATTGACCAGGACACGGGGTCAAGAGAACCGAAGCGTGATACTCACTCACCCATATCCTGAGCCAAAACCCCAGCCAGGAAAGCACTCTGTGCACAGTTCGGAGTGATTCAGTCTTTTCTCTGTACAGATATAGTATTTCTGAAATGACAAAAGAAATTGCTGAAATGTCTGTAGTGAAGAACTTCGACAATACCCTCAAATGTGCAACCTCAAGGAACCCACACCATTTCCAAGATCATAGCATACTTATATATACTTAGATATAGGTAGCATATTTAGGTGCTGTAGTTTTTGCTCAGTACCCTTTTTCTCAGGGCCTACAGACAGACGAACACCTCTGTCTCATGGCCAATAATCAGAATAAAGGCTCTATAGGAGTACACCTACAGAACGATGCACCTCCCCTGCCCACACGGGATGTTAGTCATTTGTCCTGGTGAACAGAGTAGTAGAATCACAGAAAGGTTTGGGTTGGAAAGGACCTCAAAGACCACCCAGTGCCACCCCCTGCCTTGGGGGTGACACCTCCCACCAGCCCAGGTTGCTCCAAGCCCCCTCCAACCTGGCCTTGAACCCCTCCAGGGATGGGGCAGCCACAGCTTCTCTGGGCAACCTGGGCCAGGGTCTTACCTCCCTTAGAGTGAAGAATTTCTTCCTTATACTCAGTCTAATTAAATCCTCTTTTAAATTCAAACCATTACCCCTTGTCCTATCCTAGGAATGAAACAGTTTTCCAAAATTTCCTTCACAAGAGCCACCACAGAGAGAGACACATTGGCTATGACCAGACAGGTACACACTATGGTGTTCCCACTCATCCCAAACTGGGAAGGCTGGAAGGAAGAGGGTGTTGGTTCTCACCTGAGTTCTGCCTACAGGTTTTCTCTCCATAGGTAAGAAGGACACAGGAGGAGGAGAGATGGGGAGGTTCCTTCTTTCAGATGGAGCTAGGATGTGGTTGGAACTGGCTTTCAGAGACACTCAGAAGCTTTCCCGATTTAGACTTTGCTGTTTATTCCTTGTCAGCATCAAATCTCTCCGACACAGCACTTACTCTGTGCAAAACGAATTCAAGGGATCTGAACAGCATATTCTGTATCTTTGGCCTACTACAATACAAAAGACAGTTAAATATTTCAAAGGCCTATAGGTTTCTTCTGTGATTATTAATAACAGTATCATGTATTTCAACACCAACAAAGATTTGATGCACTTGGGTGTCAGAGAACCTGCCACAGACCTGCAAAACAGTTCATTACAATCACAGAGGATGCCAAGGAATGATGGGCTTCTTGAACCACCTATTTCAAGCTTCTGCTTAGAAAGCAGCCTTACTTTCCTGAATCTAAGCATTCAAACTAGCACACTTAAAATGCCAAGCCAACACTTCACAGGGCTTTGAGCAAAACGGGAAAATGCTGTATAACTTGTACCCTCCAGTGGATCCTTAACAAATATTAGGGCTGATGGATTAAATTTGGAAGGGCCAGAATAATGTTGCCTGAATTCCTGCAACTGGCCTGCAGCAGTTCCCCCAGTGCAAACACACTCTAATCCAGCTTTAATTCTGTGATCCTGCATTAGGTTATCAACAGGACTCCTGTCCTGTTTGGTGGAAGCATAACATCACATTTTTAATGCCTCCTGCATTCACTGTGTGCTTAAGTATCGCACAGAGGTACGTTACACAAGCCCTGCTCTGAATACAAAACAATTAACTTCATGGTTTTATGCTCCTTTCCACCTTTCTCCCTCACACCCAGTTTAATGGAGGGCTTTGATTTATTTTCACACCACCTCACTATTAAGACCCATGAGATTATTGGTATTTTTAAGCCTCACAGAGAAACCAAAAATTCAGATCTGGAGCAGCCAGGAATTTGTGAAACCGTCGTAACACACACAGTAATGTGAAAAACTGGACTTTACCTACGTAGACTCTGAAAAATAGCACTGAACAAGTCCAGCATCAGCCAGAAAGACTCAATCCCCTTGGAAAGCTGGCCACAGGTGTTTCAAATTAGCTAACATAAGTAATTCTGAATGCAAAGCAAGTATCAAATGATGAGGGCACCAGCATTCGTAGACTTTGCTGTCCCCCCTCATCTACAGGAGAGAAAAGCTGCTCTGTCTTCGCTGCATCATCCTCCATCCTCCTGTTTCTTTCTGAGTGCATCAATGAAAGGGAAAGAAGAACATCCCTCCCCCTGGCCCCCCCTGTCCCGCCTCCTTGCTCCTTTAAAAAAAAAAAAAAATCAATAAATTAAGTCATATTTTATCTTTAGTGAAGCAAAGCCAAGTGCCTGGTCTCTGGTCTTGGTCAAACTTGCTGTGAGGATACTGTGGTTAGTTTGAAGAATCCTACATGCTTCAGGACAACCTAAACACCTGAACATCAAGTTTCTTATTTGGAAACTTCTACAGGTTTCCATGGAGGTAGGTTTGAGCTTAAAAATGTGTCTCTCACAGCAATGTAAGTCACAAAAAGGCCTTAAAGTTGTAGGTGTCAGCTGTATGAGAGTGACAGTGGGCTGACTGCTGTAATCTCTCTGGTTGCTTAACTTTGCACTTATTATCTCACATTATTTTGCATAAAACATTTTCTACACAAGATAGAGTTAAAAAAAAAAAAAAAAGTTAAGTCTTTTTTTCAGTGGTCCATTCCTGAGTTTCTGCAGCCACCTGCAGCCCCAGGAACAGTTCAAATAATAGCAGTTCGGGAGACATTTAAATAGCGGCCCTACCCATTGGCCAAATTCATTTGGGGCAGCTCCTGGTGAACATTCCAGAAAACCAAAGGTGTCTTTTCATGGGGCAGGACAAACGAGCTGTTGCTATTTTGCTGTCCTACAGACTTAGGTGCTTGCTAACAGGAGCTCGTTGCCTCAAGCCATCTGCAGCCCTTCGGTTCTAAAATAACACGTACACCCCCATTCGGACTCCCTGTTACAAAGGCAAATGTTGTTTGCATCTTGTGTTTCAATAATTTAACCTTCAAGGAAGGGAACCATCTGATCAGGCTTAATTAACCTGTTATGTGTTCACCGGTAAAAGTCATTCTCCAGCTTATCTTTTGAAGTTGATGTCAGAAACGGTCATTGTAGGCCATGATTTTAAATGTCTCTTTCTCCAGTGACTAAAGAAGTTACAGACCCTGTGCTCAGAGAGAAGGATTTCAAGTAAAATAATTGCTCTACAGCATCTGCAGCTGCTTTCAGCAGCTGATCAGCAATGGGCGCACGCACATTGAATCTGAAGTAACGCCGGCTTTGGAACAGAAACAGCAGCAATAGATTAATAAATACACTGAACCAGACCAATTTGGCTGTTCAGACCTCCTACCTGGATTTTCTCAGTAGGTCACTTTCCCATGCTCATTCCTTAAACATTTTCCTTGCTATCTGGGAGGGATTTTGTTGTTTCATTCCTATGTAAACTTCCAAGGACCCAATTCGAATCCTTGAGATCTGTATGAAAAGAATATATTATGAACAGATACTACATGTTAAAAGCTAAAGTAAATAGAATAAATGATCTCTCTGTCTCCCTTCCCTCTGTTTCTTACATTTGCAGGAGCTCCAGCATCGCATGTTCTCGTGTTCTGGTCCTCTCTCCTTTCTCAGGAGCCAGTACGCTCACCAGCATCCCCCCTCCCTCTCTCCTCTCCCTGGGACCCATATTTCAAATATGAAGAGCGTATTCCCACAAACATTTCTCCACGTGTCCTCTGGCAAACAGCTTTCCCAGTCCTTGTTCTTCTTTGCTTTGATAGCACTAGGAAAATATATGCTTGGGAGTTCTCAATAAAATGTTATTTATATATATATATATATATGAATTTTAATTTAAAAATAAGTATGCATGTATACANAAAAAAGAAAACTTCTGAAAAAGCAGAATTTACCACTTGAGCATGTCATTTAAAGAAGGGGGAAAGGCTAATGAGTTGTTGTCATTTATTCCAAAACTAAGACTAGTATAGAAATGAAAGAAAGCATTAAGTTTCCCCTCAATAAGTTTATACACTTAAGATTTCATGTACCACCTTAAGGGTCCCTCTTCTAATTCTCATCTTTGTCCCCTAAATAAGCCTTGGCCACAATCATTTACAGAGCTGATGGCTAGATGTTAACTTTCTCCCCCCTGAAATCATCATTGTTTTTCTCTCTCAGTATCAGAAATTCCAATAAAGCCCCCCTTGCCAAAACACTGCCCAAGCCCAGGCACTGAGGTGCCTGTGACCCTCTGCACCAGCAGTGGGGAGAGGCATCAAGAACCCCCTGAAGATGCCTTTCCAATTGGTTGTGTGGCTCCAAGTCAGCATAACTCAGATTAAATTAAGATAAGATTACCTCAGCTAAGGTGACTTTAGTTTAGCGACTGGTTTCCATCACTACACGTCCTGGTTTGGTCCATCCAGCCCATGGCTCTATGGAAGGTGGGGTGAGTCCAGGCCAATGTGAAGCAGGATGCTTCATTATTGCATGATTGCCACAGCAGCCCAGGACAAGTGACACACTCTTTCCTCTGCCACCACTCCTCCTGAAGGCAATACTCGTCCTTCCCCTCAGAAACAACCATGGAAGCTCATGTGTGAACCTACTCTGCCCTGGGAAGGCCCCATCTGGAGCACTGGGTCCAGTTCTGGGCTCCCCAGCTCAAGAAGGACAGGGAACTGCTGGAGAGGGGACAGCAAAAGGCTACAAAGATGATGAGGGGACTAGAGCATCTCTCTGATGAAGAAAGGTTGAGGAACATGGGTCTGTTTAGTCTGCAGAAGAGAAGGTTGAGGGAGGATCTGATCAACACCTAGAAATACTTCAAGGGTGGGTGTCAGGAGGATGGGGCCAGGCTTTTTCCAGTGGTGCCCAGGGACAGGACAAGAGGGAACAGACGCAAACTGGAACATGGGAAGCGCCATCTCAACATGAGGAGGAACCTCTTCTTGTTGAGGGTGTCAGAGCCCTGGCAGAGGCTGCCCAGAGAGGTTGTGGAGTCTCCATCTCTGGAGACATTCAAACCCTGCCTGGACACGTTCCTGAGGGACCTGCTCCGGGTGACCCTGCTCCGGCAGGGGGTTGGACTGGGTGATCTCCAGAGGTCCCTCCCAACCCCTGCCCTCGTGTGATTGTGTGGCAGCCCATAGGGGATGATGCAAAGCACTTTGTGTCCCAGCACACCCAGCTGACCGACAGCGTGCCAGTGATGATATCATCCATAGACAACAGGTAATTTGGGAACTGGAAGGGGGAAGCTAATATCTCTGGTGTTACATGATTTTGTACTGAAAGGCCCTCGCATAAACACAGACCTGCACAGGAATGGAATTAAGGCTCTTAGGTTTGGGACAGAACACCAGAAAACATATAGTTGGGAACAACTTTGCATTGATCAGCAGATGAGATAATTGGCTTTATTCTTTAGCTTATGAATGAACATATATTAACATTTCCTTTACATTTCCTTTTTTTTTTTTTTTTATCCCTGAATGTGCATCTTTTCCCAACCAATTATCCTGGTTGAGATAATTTAAGATATCCTGGTATATCTTAAATTACTATTAAATGCACCTTTGACTGAATCCAGGCTACGAAGAAATAAGCAGCTATGTATTCTGGATGAACTCTGAAGAGTTTCTTACAGTCACATACTCATCCCTGCCCCCCCAAGACAACCCACTGGACTGCAGGGAGTATAGAGATATATATAGATATTGCAATCTGTGTATATAGATGCTGTATATATTACTGCTTCCTTAAAATAACAACCAGAGTCATGAAAAAAAAATATAAAGAATAAAGATGAAAGACATAACTGCTTAGTTTGGAAATTAGGCATAAATTGAGGTGGAAGAAATTCTCATTATTTACTTAGGGCCTGATCCAAAGCTCTTCGGAGCGAGTGGAAAGAACATCAACTGCACAAGGGTTTAAGCTGTGACACCACCATTGGGTGCTTTGGAAAACTGTCTGGGAAAGCAGCAGAAAAGCAGCAGATTTGGAAGCTGGGGAGGGACAGACCTTCCTGGATTGTCTTACACCTGTCCTACCTGTGGGACGGTCTTGATCTTGGCTTGCAAGGACATGTGTTGCTTTGTCCCAGTTGCGTGGGAATGAAGCTCGTGAAGGTTTCATGGCTCTGGCTCCAGTGTAAGAAAGGGTTAGAGCAGGAAAGACAGTAACTTGGATAACATCTGCAGAGATGGTCTAATTGGGGGACAGCACCTGAGAGCAGCTCTCTCTGTGGCACTGTCCCAGCCCGTTGGGCAGTTCAGGCCACCGGTCCGTGTGCCATGGGCGTGGGAGCACTGCTGGCACACCACGTGGAGCAAGCCAAAGAGAAACCACTTCTCAGGACAGCCAGCATTCTGTCCAGCATTGGCTAATCTTTCCACTGTGCATCCAAAGCACAAGATGAGACCTTTGACAGGGTAAGGGTTTTCCTGCCTCTACAATGACATTTGTTTTTCTCTGTTTGCTCTTATGTTTGTCCTTTGTCAGTTCTGAACCACAGGATTCTCTCTAAGGATATTAAGTTTAATTAAAGTGATCACACTGCAAGACTGAAGTCCAGAGTGTCTTGAGCACAGATGCTATAAGGCACCTGCACAGAACCCTCCTATAGACATTTTAATATATTGGAGGACACACAGCTTCCCATTTGAGATCCAGGAGAGACAAGATAGAAGTTGAAAGGCTGCAACACACTTGAACACATCTCCAAGAACATACAAAATGGTAGGACAGGTAGAGCTTTTCATAGGGTTTCCTACCCCACGTCTATAACAGTGTGAACACTCCTCACTAAATGTCCCTCAAAGCCTTATTCTCTTTCACTGTCACATTATTTGCTCCATGACCATTGCAGGCCACAGTGGCATTGCCTGCAATCGAACTAAAACTTACAGCTTAGTGAGACTTTGTATGGTCCGTAGCCTCAGACCTATATTCCCAACAGAAAATATGATAAAAATCACAGCTGGGAGACCATTGATTTTAAAAAGTCTGGTTCCGTGTAACTGACAGAGAATCACAGAATTAAATCATTAATAAAATTAAACTTCTTGTATAAAATTATGACACTGAACTTTTCCTGCCCTGTTTTGATTGTAAGTCATCTGAGGAAAGAATAAAAGAAGGAATTTAGTGTTTGCTTGTAAAATCACTGGAAACAGAAACCTGAGCCAGCTGAAGTCTTACAGTAAAAAAAATTTCCTCACCGCCACATTGCTACTGTTTAATTGTTTATTACTTTGAAAATGTAGTCCCAACAGTAACGTTAAAATCTGGTTCTGGGCCAACCACGGCACACAAGGTAGAGCTGGAAAAGATCCAGTTAGTTTACGGCATCACATTTTGCAGTGTCAAAGCAGCAAGTGTTTACTTTAGATACAAAGACATCGTAATATCTTGTTTAAATTAAATGCTGAAAATATAAACAGGCTGAGATAATTTTTTTTTTTTTTTCATGTTTAGGCTCATGGTAGTGGAAACAGCTTGCAATATAGGGGTAAAACTAAACAGACACAGTGATATTATTCTGGGAAACCTAACTCTTACCTTCAAGAGCCTGGCAAAGCCAGTTGAGAAGTTCAGCTGCTTAAACTTCAGCAACCAAATTTAAAAGGGAAAATCTTCCAAGAAAATAAGTCAGCAATGCAAAGCAGGTGTGGGTAAACTTCAGCTTTCACATAAAGGGCAATTTTCACAGGAAATGTAGGCTGTNGATGTACCCAGAGAAGCACTGGGATGCCCAAATCAAGTCCATGCCTTCATAGGATGCTGTAAAGGAGTCTCCTTGGAGCCAGCTGGGACATTTCTCTCGGGCTCTTGATCTCATAAATCTACTTACAAACAGAGATGATGTTCACTGCTTCTGGTAGCAATTTCATCCCCCAAACACTGATATTACCACCTCCACCATTCTCAGTGCAGTGCCTCAGAGCATGCTGGTTTCTACCCTGTGTGCAGAGAGGAAACTATTCTTTCAACATCCTTCTTGCTCCCCAGCTGAACGATGTGTTAAGGAGCTCTCTGTGTAACATTATGTTCCACAGTGTATTTCATACAATGTTTATTCTGGCACACGTTCCTCGGTACTTTTCACCAAGCTGTGGCTTCAGTTATTCTGTAGGAGCTGCTCCATCCCCTCTCCCCTGCAATAAATCCCAACACAATACCAAAATAAGCCCACAATCGCTCCAGAGTGGCATTGCCCGTTTCCCTGAGCTGTGATCACACGGCTGAGATGTTCCATCTGCCATCCCCCACGGGTGACCACGAGTCCAACGTGAGCAGTTGGGCCAGTACCACCAGGGCTGGAGGTGGGATCACCATCTCACCCAAAGCCATGTGGAAACATGGCAAGAAAAGTCTCCTGCATCGTCTGTGTCCCTAACAAACTATCACACAGCCCTGTCAAAAGCAGTGGGTCTATTTTATGTCTTAAATTTACCCAGAGAAGCTGTGGCTGCCCCATCCCTGGAGGGGTTCAAGGCCAGGTTGGAGGGGGCTTGGAGCAACCTGGGCTGGTGGGAGGTGTCCCTGCCCAGGGCAGGGGGTGGCACTGGGTGGTCTTTAAGGTCCCGTCCAACCCAAACCATTCTGTGATTCTCCCCCTTTTCTCTGGTTTTGTTAGCCTGCCTCCTAGCTTGCAGCCTGAGAAGGGGAAGACAACATATTCTTTTATATGAATGCACGTTTCTTTAATAATTACTAAATTAAAAAACATTACCCGTATTTTTAGGCTGGATTAGATTTTGTGAAAGAACCTCGGTCTTTTCTTAATGGCATTTCAAGGAACGTGGCAGCACGTGAAATGGAGTGTAAATACCTGTGATACTGTTTTTAACCGTGTTGCACTTTAACCATTCCGTTCTGAGTGGCCTCCAACCGCGTTCCGAATGGCTGTGTGGATAACAGGGCTTAGCTGCTAAAGCCACAGAAGAAACTGCTATACCACAAACTGGATTAGCACGGCTTTCTTTCCTGGCAGAGCGTGTTTGTTATGAACTCGCCAATAAAATATGGTATTTCACAATACTAGGCTTTAAAGAACACACTAGCAAAGACTCAGACGCTGTCTTCCAGCCAAAAAGCCCTCCAAAGCGTTCAGAAGGGGGTATTGTATTCTCCCTCGGTTACCCCAAATACAACATTCAAAGAGAGCATTATTCAGAAGCTATCAAGTAGGAACAAACGTCTCTGTCTTCAAGTTCCCAGAAGATTGTGCTGGCATTAAGGGAAATTCAGCATTTCAAATTGCTCCGTCAAAACCAATTCCTGTAAACATGTACTTAGCGCTATAAGAAGGGGATATTTGAGGCTGGATAAAGAGAGCACTCAGAAGAGAGCACAGAAAAGGGCTGGGAGGAGGATTCCTCACAGCAACAGCTGGCTTGACAGAAAATTGAGTTTAAGAGTCAGGAACGGAGAAGGGGGGCAAGAAAAACACGGTGTGGGGCTTATAAAACATTGGGACCCCTACTGAGTGCAGGGGACTGTCACTTGAAGCAAAAAAAAAAGTCCTTTAAAGTGTACTTTTCTTGAAAGAGAAGTTACCTTCGCAGAGGTGCAACCAGATTTTTATCTCTGCTTCAATCATTAAAGGTCCCAGTGGCAGCAGACGCCGGTAAACTTACCAGAGATGTTGCACAGAGGGATCGATGAACACCTCCCGTGGCTGCCTTTGGCTGTCCCAAATGTCTTCTGTCCCTCTGCACATGGAGATGCTTAAATCTGTGCTATGGGGGCCCAGGAGCCACCCACCACTGGGACAGGGTCCTGCCTTCTTCTGTTTATTCCTGCCTGGAGTGGAAGGTGGGAGACTGATTTGAGCTGAAATCATTGGGGTTTGTAGCTGGTTTTCAGCACAGCAGCAAATAATTCAAAGCCAAAAAAAACCCCCATACTGCTGCAGCTCTTCTTATAATAATCTCATTTCCTGGTTGACAGGTGTGAGAAAAAAAATAAAAATAACTCAGATTTCATACTGGCACAGTGTCATGCAGAGTGCTCCACATCAGAATACAACCCCGTGAAGAGCACAATTAACAGCTCTCTTTGGATTTACAGTGGAAAGCGGCCACACTGCACACATGCCCAAGGAAGCAAAAATGTTGGGCCAGAGTGTGGTCCAGCACCTTCAGGGCTGTGATGCTGCAGGTGAGCTAAGCTGACGGTGGGACTTGATGACCTGAAAGGTCCCTTCCCACCCAGATGATTCTATGACTTTATGTGCTCTTGTACTTAGTTGGGCCGAGCCTGTGAGTAAAAATAAACTTTGTAAAAAATAACTTTGTAAAAATAAACAAACAGAATTCAGAGCAGTTTATGCACCATATAAATACTGTTAAATACTATTTATACGGTGCATAAATTGCTCTGAATTCTATTCTGTTTGTTTATTTTTGCAAAGTTCCCTGTGTTTCCCTGTTGTTCTTGTTGGGAAGACACACTTACGCTGCTTATCTGCACAGAGCACGAACCAAAGATGCTGAAGGGAGGCTGAAGTGGCAGAACCGAGTTCCGAGACATGAAAAATACATTCTGATATGTCGTCCTGCAAGATGTTGTTCAGCCCAGCGTGATCCACAGAGCAGCCCATGTCACCAGTTCAGGAAACCACCGGTGGAATTCAAGGAGCTGAAGTTCCGTGTGAACTTCAGGGTAACTGCGGTCCAAGGGCAAATGGAATTTTCTGATGTTGCATCCCTTGTGGAGAAGCAACATTTAACATCCTCACTCCCCTCAGGATGCACCATGTCTTTGAAAACAGGGACAAGTACATTTATTTATGTCACTGTTTAACCATGGATCATATTTTGCTATTAAATATAAACGTTCTCTGCAAGGGAAGAAGAGCAGAGAACAGCGGAATCAGTAGAAAGCGCCAAGCTGTAGGAAAACAATTTGAAATTATCTTTCCAGCTTAACTCAGAAAATCAGAAACACAGCTCACGTCTGGATTTCCTTAGCACTATTAAGCAGAGATAAAAAAAATTCCAAACAAAACCACGGAATATTAGAGCCAGACTTTCCAAGATGCTTCCAAAGATGCATTCGCTGAGCTTGTACACACGCTTCTTTGCGCAAAAGCCCCCCCTTGTTCACACAGATCATGACAGTGCACACTCCACACATAGCAGGAGCTAATTTTTCATTTTAATCAGCCAACGCAGAAGCTGAAGCTCTGAAATAGCAGTTTGGTATCTTTTTTTTTTTTTTAACACTAGAAAACACATAATTGAACCATGAATAAACTATTGCATATTGTAATTAGTGCATTTTTTGTTGTTGTTGGTTTTGATTAATAAAATGAATATATATACATATATATATAGATATGCATTTTATCTTGTCTGGGTATGTCCCACAGAATAAAAATAGACCAGAAGGGAACACTGGCCCAGGAAGTCAATTAGGCTTTTCCAGCCTCATTAAAGTCACGCACAGTTCACCCGTAGTCTTAACGCAGAAGAAGTGGCGTTCTGGAACAAGTGTGCTGTGCAGGACAACAGGGAACCAGGATATCATGAAAGATAAACCAAAATTAAATCCTGAATACGCTATTTTATAAAAGGAGCCATCCTGCAATTCATAACGGTTGTTCATAAACTTTAGGCTTTCATTTCAGAAATTTAGAATTAGGGTTGAAGAGCTGGAGTCACCTTGAAATTGCATGAGGGAACAGGCACAAGATTTGCTTCTTCTAATTGCTTGTGTGGGGTCTCAGTTATTTTATACAGAGTTTGGCCAATTGATCAAATAATTCTTTCTCCTTTTTTTTTTTCCCCCCTGTAAATAGAAATTTATCACCAGTTAAGGTGCTCTCTTCCTCCTTTTTATTTTTTGGTCCTCCTTTTAAGTTCTATTTAGCCCCCGAGGTTAGGGTTGGTTTCAGTCCAACCTTATGCAAACGCTTTCATGTCACTGGTATTTGTGTGCAGTAATTACACAAAGATTTTCTTACCCTCTTCCCCACTGCTCCCTGAGAAGCCTTAAGAGCAGCTTCTCCATGAGAGAGTCCAGTCGGTGGTACTCGCAGACCACTTTCTAGCCATTTTTAACCTTGTGTCAGTTGGACTTCCCTCTCCAAACAGATCCATTTCAGTAAGTGGCTCATTAGCATTACACCAGAGAAGAATCCTTATTTTTTGATTCCCCGCCTCCGCTTTTAAGCCCACCCTATCCTTAGCTATCTATCTCTGGTGTTTGTACTGATATTGCAGCCACTTCAGTAAATTGAAGCTCTTCCACAGATCTCCACTCCAAATCAGCGCCAGCCTCACTTCTTTGGCTGAGGCAAATGCCAGACGTTGTTTATACAGTGGTAATCAACTTGGTAAATTTAGAATATACCAGAATAAATTATGATAAATTTGCTGCCTCGGGATAAAGATAACATACGGGTAAAGTCAGTGGTTATCTCTTAAAAAAGGGGGAAATTGATGAACAGACATTTTTTTTTCCCCTTCCAGGCTATCATAATAAATGTTTTTTTCCCCTCTGGGATTTGTAGAAAAAGAAGATGGGACATGTGGATCTCATGAACTCTGATGCTAAATACAGCTACAACTTTTGAAAGACTCTCTTCCCTATATTTCAACTTGAGCCCCGTGTTCGTTCTTTAGCATTAAGAGTTGTTTTCTCTCTCTTTTTCTTTTTGATTTCTCCCCTCCTTCCCCCAGCCATCTCTCCCGAGGTCAGAAGATGAATTCTGCACCAGCAGGGAGTGAAGCAGCGGGGTCTCCACGGGGCCCGACAGCACCCCTGCCTTTTTGTCCCCCACCTCAGAGGGGAGTTCAGAATCAACAACTAGCAGAAATTAAGTGGTGTTGATGGTTTTGGGGAGTTTTGGTGTTGTCTGGGGTTTTTTATTTTTTCCATTTGTTAGTTGCTTTGGGAATTTTTTTTTTTAAGTAAGAATTTTTATTTTAAATAGTAATCCTTTCCTTGAGCCTGGGGATTGCACTTCATTTTCCTTCTCAAACTTAGTGCTTCAGAGCCTTTTTTCAGGAAAGTTAATTTGCCCAGACAATGTGTTTCCAAAAATTACCCATTCCAGTAGATTGATGGTTATCTCTCTGGCAAATACTCATATTGGGCCCAAAATCTGTGGGAGGAGAAATACATTTTTGTGCTCAGTATAGATTTTTGGTTAAATTTCTGGGGAATGATGACAATTAGGATCTAACTCAATCCTAACCTCCCTGCCAAGGGTGACATCCCTCCGTAATAGGTGTTACCTGTCTGTATTGGGATATTTCTGTAATTAAATCTCACAGCTGGAAGGCACGGAGGGGAGAAGCTAATGGGCAGGATTGCGTTTCTTCCATTTCATTTTCCACGTCTGTGCCTTTCAACCTCACCAAACTTTCAGTAGGTGTTTAAGTTCCAACCGGCTTTAATCGGATTTAAGCACCCGCTGTGCCTCGCTGAGGAGGAAAGGGATTACTCACGGGCCTTCCCACCTCAATTATGCACTTTGCTGAATGGGAGACTTTATGCCCTGCGACGTTTGTACCGAGAGAAGATGGGAAGGCGGAAGCCTGAAGAATTATAACTTTTTTTTTCGTGCTCTCCTCAGGAGGCAAGGATGGTGGGCAGACAACACATAGAGTGGTTTGGGTTGGAAGGGACCTTAAAGACCACCCAGTGCCACCCCCTGCCCTGGGCAGGGACACCTCCCACCAGCCCAGGTTGCTCCAAGCCCCCTCCAACCTGGCCTTGAACCCCTCCAGGGATGGGGCAGCCACAGCTTCTCTGGGCAACCTGGGCCAGGCTCTCACCACCCTCACACCAAAGCATTTCTTTTCCAGATCCCATCTCAACCTCCCCTCTTCCAGTTCAACACCATTCCTCCTCATCCTAGGGCTCCCCTCCCTGATCCAGAGTCCCTCCCCAGCTTTTCTGGAGCCCTTTAGTGACTGGAAGGGGCTCTAAGACCTCCCTGTAGCCTTCTCATCTTCCTCTCAATATGTTGGTAGAGCAGGGGATACTCCACCCATGGCAGGGAGATTCCCATCTGCCCGGACACTGGCAATTGTGCTACACCCAGATGATGTGCAGCAAGACCATGCTGCCCAGAGCTACCCTGGAGATAAACCTCACACCACCATCTGTTAACTCAGGAGCTGCTGTAGTGCTGATACTACACACCCAGAATGACAGCAGAGAAGCAAAACTCCAGCATTGCATCTAGTTCTGTTAAATAACATCATTTTTCCCATTTTACAATATATCCTAAGCCATTCAGAAAAATCTTCATGGCACCCAATACGGTACCGGCTACAGCACCAGGGGCTTCTGTGAGGACCTAAATGGGACCTAGTTGTCTCCTTTGTGCAGAGAGACACAGCTGAACTCGCCTGAGTTCATCCCTGAGGGGTTCTGTGGGGAACATCTAGATCCCTGGTGACCCAGAGCCTCGGAAAAAAACCATCATTAATCACCCAGCCCTTTGGAGAGGGACTAGAAGCACTTACTCCTCTCTACCTCGATCTTTTCCCACATGCCTCATTCTCTTTTTTTGCTCCCTCGCCACAGCCACTCGAACACCAAAACATTTCAGGAGGATATTTACAATCCCAGCCATCCCAGTGACCAGCATTTCCCTGCGACCTCCTCACCCTATCCATTAGCTGTCGGGTTTCTGCGATGTTATGTCCGCTCTCCCCCTCCTTCCTCCCCCCCCAGCCCCGAAATTTTTCTTAGGCTTCTGTGGCTTCCCCACAGCTACTCCAGTGGGAACTCAGATTCCCATTTGGCTGCACTGGGGGGAGCAGAACACCAGTCCCCTGTCCCAGCCCTGTGAACCACAGCTTAACCTTAACGCAGAGCACTTGGGAAACTCAACACACCCCTGAGCTGCAAAGATGACTTAGAATTTCCATTGACTCCTGTCTTTAACCAGGCAAGTCATGCAGTTGGCTACTAGCACTCCACAAATTAAAGTATTTACAGTTTTTTGTCATATTGAAACACAACAGATGAGTTTAAACACATAACCTGATAGGGTTTGGTTTTCTATTCTGTTATTTGGAAAATAAAAAAAAAAAAGAAAGAAAAAAAGAAAGTCCCTTGCATTTGAAAGCTGCATTACCCCTTAAAAAAAATAAATCCCAAACCAAAAAAAACCTCCCAAAACCAACAACTGAAAAGTAACAACCCAAACCCAGACTTCACTCAGAAAAAAACAAAACAAAACCCCAAGCAAACAAAACACAATGTGCAACCTGGAATAAAGTATAAATAAACCACTTAAAAGTGGGCTTCAAAGATGGTTATTGCCTTAGCATAGGCAGGGTATCGAGCTGAAAAATGCCTCTAACGAGGGCAAAAGAAGTAACAAAAGTATCTAATTTTAAATCAGATTAGTTTAAATGTTAAGATTATCTAATTTTAAAGCCTAAAGGGGTGATGAATTTTGAAACACCTCAAGAAATAACCTAAAAGGACAAGAGAACAACACAAGCCTTGTAGTCCCTTACTCTGCAATTAGAGCTTTGAGCGTGATAAAGCCACGCTCCGTCAGAATAATGACCATTCACACCGGTTTCCTGGTTTATTTTACTGCCTGAAACGTGGCAGTGACTCCGGGTCTGAAGCCGGTAGCGGGGCCGCCCTGTCCCAGCTGAGGTAGGTCCTCTCATGAAAAAGCATCGAAACTCCAGGAATTTGCAGATTTTCAGAGACAAAAGCCAGGTAAGTGCTTTGCTCTTCCAAAATGCTCTCCGTACATAAGCATAAGAAAAGAAGCGCTGCTGTGGAGCGTGTTATTTTCTCGGGGGGGGGGGAACGAGGCGGAAGAGTGTTTAAAAAGCACCTCCTAAAGTATTTTAACAATTTTAAAAATCTGAGCCTACGTGAACTGGCTGAGGTTAGGCAGGAAGGCGTTGAGCGAATGGGAAAGTGAAGGTTTTGTCTCCCAGCCCCATGTCAGGCTCCCGGCGACCCTCCTTTCCCAGCCAATTTGTGCATTAAAACCGTTCAGAAAAAAAAACCCAAAAAACCAAAAAACCAACCAACCAAACAAACAAAAAAAAAAGACTGCGGGAAGGGCAAGTTTCAGCTGGGTCCTTCTCCTGCCTCGGAAAAGACATTCCAAGCCCAGGGGAGTCGCTCACCAGGAGTGAGAGAGTTAACTCCATACGCACACAGTAAAGATAGAATATATATCAAAGCTTTCACGCTTTTTTCCATTCTGTCGTTTGCTCCATACTTTAAAAAAA
>VXBJ01004391.1:240297-252034 GCA_013400055.1 Nycticryphes semicollaris | reverse complement strand
AAAAAAAAAGAAAAAAAGAAAAGAAAAAAAGGTATTTAAACTGAGTGACCATGTATGCGAAGGAAAACTTTACAAGCAGATAAGTCTTCGAGAGCTGAATGTCTGCCAAGACAAAACTGTGTGGTTTATTTTAAAAGGGGGAGTGGTTATCACTCAGAACACATCGTTTCTGTTGAAGCAGCGGAGGGAAAATTAATGCTTACAATTTTTACTTGTCATTAAAATAGAGCTTTCAAGAAATAAACCCTTTTCTTTTTTTTTTACCCTATAGTGAAACAAAGGAAAAAGATCACAATTTATATAGGGGGAAGTTTTGAATTCAAAAGGAAGGATATTTCAAAAAACTGTTTTGTAGAGAAATGAAACTCTGACACTGGGGGCTCTGACGTGCAGGTGTTACGTGTTATAATCTATATTACAGCACCCTGCTATCCACATGAGCCCAGGTACCAAGGAAAAGCTCTGGAATTTATTCAAGTCTGTGGGCTTGATTCTACCTTTATTTACAGCGAGTACCTCTGCTGCCTTTGGTGGCCCCTCAGACTTAGATTGGCAGAAGTAAGAGCTATGGAGACTCTCACTCGTTTCTGTCTTAGTTCTCCAGCGTGAACGTCCACAGGCAAAAGCTCAGAAAATCGGTTTATATTTACCGTTATCAAGAAAGAGTCAGGAGAACTGAAGACCTCGCATTTATGACGATTCATCTCAGCAAACCTCGTCAAGAAGAACTCTTTTCATAAGGGTAGAGGCAGGTTTTGCCCCAGGGGTAAAAATGGATCAAGCCGGCAGACATGAGAGAGAACTACAGAAGATTAACACTCAGGCGAGAGAGAATCGCGTCAAATCCACATCATCTGCTTCAAACAACAACAAAAGCACATTTTTAGAGCTCCTTTTCTAAGTAGCATCCGTCACTAAGTTACTGTGGGGGTCTCGATTTTGCCCAGCCGGGGGAGATCTTGGTCACTCACACAATTTGGTTTAGCCCATATATTATTTCCTTATAAAGAAGGAAAAATATTAAATCTCTCGCTTCTCTCCCTCACTTGTCAGGACACAAACTCATTTGCTCCAGAAAAGTGGAAAAATCTTCCGAGAGCTGGAGCTGGTGCCCAGGGAAGGGGGGAGAAAGGGGAGGGGGGGGGGGGGGAGCCACTAGGTGGCAATAGAAACCCCTCAAATAAACGGCCATCCCGCTCTTCCCGCTACTCAGCGGCGATCCGTCCCCGCTGAGAAAGTCTTGAATCAGAACGAAGCAAACAGCATTTCTTACTGGTCATTAAAAAACACTAAATTTTCAGTACGATTTCCCCCCTCACCCCCCGTAAGACTAATAGAAAACAACCGATTTCGCGTGGCATTGCGCTGATTTCTCTCGCTTATCTTCACATTTTTCTCCCGAGTTCATTATTTAAACTCGCCCGGCAGTAGAGAAATTATTTTCACTTATTATTTCAGCATTATTGGAAAATGTTGTGATAATTTCTGTTGCGCCTAATAAATCTAGCACTCTGCCATCACTACGGAAGTCAGATGGCTAAAATTATCACTTTTCTGAGTTTGTAAAACATTAACAGATTTCCAACAAGTTACTAGTGACTCAGCTTCTGGTTGCATTGCACATTTCCCTCTCAAGCTCTAAAAATCTCAGTGACTCCTACAGGGGATTTTAGAAGAAAAATCAGTCTTTGAATTAGATCTTAAAATGTGTATCCAAAAAGGTCTTAAATTAAGAGATCACCGTTTCAAATTTAGGGCAAATGTTTCCGTGCTGGGAAGTCCCTTGTCTGTGTAGGTGCAACTCACCCCTGTGCTATAAATTTCACACTGCCCATTTTCACAGCTCGTGAGCTAGCAAAAGTGCAAAGCACAACCTGACATGCATTTATAACAGAGTAAAGATTTTGGAGTTCAGATTGTGTAAGGATATGAGCACACAAATTTGGTGTTTCCATTTTCAAACCCTAGATTTTTCAACTTCTACATCACTTAAATGCTGAGGGAAATTGTGTATAATATTGAAATGGAAATTATATACAATTTGTAAGTTTTTGTGGCTTGTTTTTTTTTTTTTTGGCCACCAAAACCTCGTTCTTGCCATTATCATCATGGTTCAACCACTGTCCATTGAGATTTTCACCCCAAAATGCCAAGAGAGTAGGGGCAATGCCTAATCTAGCCCAATTTTATTCCCAGGGGAATCCTGCTTCCTGGGAAGAGTTATAAAACTAAAACCAAAGAATTAAATTCTAAAGGAAAAGAGCAGAGAAGTACCTGTTCTTTAGGGACTCTACTGCTGTGAGGGTTTCTTAAATAAATCTTAAACAAGACAGCAAATTATCACCAGAAAATAAATGCAGAGTGGAAAAACCCAGATAGGCTGCCAGGAGATGTTCTCATCCTTTGTTAGAGAAGAAATACCTCAGAACACAAATCCAAACACCCCAGCTTGGGACTACGGTGGGATGAATTCAGGCAACAACCGTGCCAAAATTTCACACATTCATTTAACCTCTAAAAAGGGGCTGAAGGAGAATAAATTATCAAATTCTGAAAAAAAATTGAGTCCAAATCTGAGTTTTGCAAGCACAGCCTGGTTTCTGTTTACAACATCATGCACTTGCCATAGAAATACAGCTTTTTCATTAACATTTTTGCCTACAGCTTTGAAATCCTGAGAAGCAATATTAAACTCTTAATAAAATAGAAATATAGTCACAGGCATGCACATGACTACTGACTGACATCTGCAGGCTTTCCCTCAAAAATATGGCTAAAAATACATTTGGAGAAAATCTGGTTTAAAATTTGAAACCACTATTTTCCTGTCTGCAAGTGGCAGAGAGTCACGCTTTTCATTCTTTACCGGAACAATTAATTCTAGTGAGGATCTGGAGGTGACATAATTGCATGAGTTATAAGTCTGCTTTACTTTAATACCAAAAAAAAAAAAAAACCAAACCCCAAACAGTTGTTAAAAGTTGCAATAAACGCAGGTATATCTTTTTAACCCCAAATACTTAAATAAAACCTGAAGCATTCAGGGTGTAACTGATTTTTTTTGTGTATTTTCCTATAGTCAGTACTAATAAACACGCAGCAAGAAGATATTTAAGATATTCTTCCTTCCACAGCTCTTTTATTTAGTACCCTGGTTGCTCAGGTCTTGTGGCTATGGAAATATAAAGCATCTATGGATGCTGCTACTAACCAAGGAGAAAAATGATTGGGTGAGGTTACAAAACAAGTGATGAATATAACAAGGAATAAATCAAATCTAAGAGATGTTGCTTTGCTGCTGGGTTATCAGGAGGAAGAGTCGCAAAACCCTCCAAGACAGAAAGGTGCAGATGAAACCAGTATTTTTCTGTTTTGCATCCACCAGTTGAAAAATGCACGTATTTGACAAGTAGGTGACAAGTCACACAGGGAGCTCTTATAGACAAGAGCTGGTTTAAGTGTTCAAGCAGGTTTGTAAATTCCCATGAAGTGTCAGGTCTAAGGAGACCTTCAGTGTCCATGAACCTCTCCTCTGCCCCAAGGTAAGGAAGGTCTTGTTTGTTAAACTGAGGTAAACCAACATATTGTCAAAAATCTATAACAATTATGCCAGATTCTCACAATTCAAAGGCAAAAAAAAAAAAAGCAGAGGGAGAAGATAAGGCTGACCTTTTGTTCTGTCACCTCTTTTCAGTGTGCTTCTTTCCAGAGCATATCATCCCATCTGCTGCCTTCACTTTGTTCTCTACCAGAACCCTTGGAGAAACAGGCATAAAGGGAAATAAACGTGAGTAGTTCTTCATATCTTGTATTTAACTGTTGCCCCAGGAGGATCTCATTCTTCCTCAGGCCTGGTGGGAGGAAATAGAGCAAGAAATCAAGGAGCAGGAGGACCAGCTGCTCTCCTGCTACCACAGAGAGATGTTCCACCTGTGTAGCAAGTGGAGTAAGGGAGAGTGGAGAACCACCTTCCCTCTGCAGGTAGAAGTGATGACTAAGCACGTGGGGAGTCCTTGCTAAAGGAGGACTTATACAGAAAAGATCTGATGATCTGGCACATCTTCAGCATTTCAGTTTTGAGCCAGGTTATGGCTTTTGCAGGTTGCCCAAAGGGTGAACAGTTTTAGAGTTTGTGGGAGACTTTTGTGTATGTCTCCTCTCTGAAGCAGAAAAACTAACAAAACTGGTTTTGCCAAAGGAAAACAATCCACAGTAGGTGGGGTAGAGACAGGGGCGCTGAAGTCTGAGTTCTGACCAGCTCCATAGAGAGCAAAGGCTCTGGGCTTTGACTCCTCAAGTTGAGGTGGCTTCAGAGGTGACCTCCTCTCCCACGCACTCATTCCTCTGTCTGGAAGCAAACACTCCTCAGGGGAGAGCCCACCTCCTCAACTGCTGCAACTCACGCACAACCCCACACCCCCTACCCTCGTGTTAATTAAAACTGAAATGAAGCCATTAACCAGCCCCAGATCACATCTCCAGAGCTTGGTTGGCCCCACTCCGTTTCACATGGTGCCCTAATGTTGTGTTCTTCTCTTCCCCGTGGAAAAACTCCAATTCGGAGACCTCCCTGGTGTTAAGAAGGTTTTGAACAGTTTGGTTTCCTTCCGTTCAAGCCTGATTGTTGTCACAAAGTGGAGTTGTGTTCTGGAAGGACAGGGGCTGCAGGTGGTTTGCACCCCACTTCCACAGCACGTTTTACCCGTGCCAAGGGACGTCTAGTGGTGGCCCTCTCACCACACAGGCTTCTGCATCTCTTGAAGTTATTTTGGGAATAATATCCTGGCTGCTGTTAAAAGGGTTTGTTACTCTCCTCTTTATGCTCAGTATAAAACAAAATGCACTTAACATTCTATTCTGTTTATTTAACCATTTATTAATTTATTAAATCAAAAGTGTTTTCTCACCCAGAAAACATTTGGAGCGTTCCTCCAGATATCTGTCCAATCTTTTATTCTGTTCTTCAGGGCTGGCCCAAATAAAGCAAACGCTTTTTCTTGAATGAAATGACCTTTAGTTCCCACTCCTCTACTCAAATACGTTTCTTTTCTGCTACGACTTATATGAAAAGTAATGGAATGACAGCTTCCATACAAAACAAAAAAAAATTATACAAAACTAATTGTAAATAACAACTATCTTCAGCTAAAGAGCTTGAGTGCATTCCTTACATTAAGTCATTCCTAACTAATACAGTTCTTTAAACAGAAGAAATTAAAGAGTGCAGTTGCAAGAGAGGAACAACAGAAATGTGTTAGAGGTTCTCTCTTTATGTGGGGTTGAGACGGACCTGGGAATCTATAAAAGTTCAGGTATGACAAAAAGATTGTTCACATGCAGAGGAGATTGTTTATGCTTAGTTTTAGGCACCTTCTTTATGGGAGAGAAAGAAAAAAACACGCTTACACCACTCTTACAATTTATTTTCCGTGACGTGTCCATCAGGAATGGTTCCACAATGGTAGGCAACCTTTCCCGAGAAAAAAGGAATTTTATTAGAGGAGAAAAAGTTGAAACACACTCTCCTCTAACACAAGGACTTCCCTTTCACCAGCTTTTCATAGTTCTTCTGTCTCATTTTGCTCTGATTCACACACACACCAATTTCACACCGTGCGCCCTGGCAGTCTCTGGTGGAGTCAGACTTGATTTGCACCCCAGGAGACCAAAGGTAAGAGCTGGCCCAGGTGGGAGCTGGTGGCAACACTCCCGTTGCCTCTGATGGTGCTAAAGTTGTGTTCTTTCCTGTTAAGACCAAGGCTGGCTCCTGTGCCAGCCACCCCACATACCAGGGAGATGCCCTACTGCCGAATCAGCCATTTCACAGCAGCTCCACCACCTAAAATAGGCTGAAATATTTAAAGAGTGCAGGGGAAGGAAGATAAATTATTCAAAGATACACCAAGTTAGCATGGGCTGAACTTTAGAAAGGTAACTTTTATGGGCTGGCTGTATGGAAAAACATCCTGGCTGTGCATTAATCAACCCTGAAGAGGGATATTAAGCAAGGCCAACATTTTCATACTCAGATGCCTAAAGTTTGGATCTAAGTCTAGAGTCAGGAGTTCAGTTTTAAGACTACCCAGCTTGAAAAAATGTGGTTCTAATCTGAATTTATCTGTTGGACTTCACGAACTAAGGAAAACTACTGGTCTGA
Source organism: Nycticryphes semicollaris (assembly GCA_013400055.1). NCBI lineage: Eukaryota > Metazoa > Chordata > Aves > Charadriiformes > Rostratulidae > Nycticryphes > Nycticryphes semicollaris. The sequence goes on along the minus strand of VXBJ01004391.1, from coordinate 245,877 downwards.
GTGAACACCTTACCTGCTTTCAAAATTAATGCCGCAGGAGAAATCCTGCCATTTAATGACAGGACTCTCTCAGACAATTGAACAACCACAACCAGTCCTCCAAGCATCAACACACATGCACCAGAACGCAGGAACGTAGATGACTGGCAGGAAAATACTGCAGGGAAGATGGAATAAAGGAGAACTATATCCTCCTTAAAATTTTATTTTTAATCTTTGCTATATAAAGAAACATAGAACTTGAAAGCATTGTGTGGCTTCTCTGGAATTACGTGTCCTCTTTCTTGAGAAATAATACTATTTTAGATCTCCTTTTTAAAACATATATTAAACATATTGCCATACTACAATATATTAAAGAGATTTCCCATTTTAATAATAAAAATAACTCATATTAGTTTTAAAGTTGCAAGATGTTAACATCAGATGGGAAACAGTTTAAAAGACAAGTGCTAAAAATAACCTTTAAAATGCAGTGTACATTGATGTTTCAAAGATGAGTGAAAGTTACACTTGGCAAGGGTGTTGGATCCTTTCATACGCTGGATATGTTTAGCTTTGGTATTTTCTTAACAAATGGTTAGTATTGGGCCCTATGTCCCTGGAGGAAAGACATCATCCCGCAGTGACATGTTTCTATACAAACATACTCCAACCGAGGTCATCACTCACCTTCCTAAACCCTCAGCAACACAGGCCAACAGCTTAATTTACAGAGAGAGAGAGGCTGTGCGGAGTGTGGGACTAGCGGATCCCAGGGTCCAGTCAAGGTCTGCCACTGAATTAAGGGAACAGATGGAGTGGCTCAAGCTAGAAGAGATATTTCTTTTTATTTTTTTTTTTTTTTCCCCCTACTTTACCCATATATTTTCACATGCATCCCTAACTCATGCTTAACCCTTTCTCATCTAGGGAGGCATGAGGTGAACACCAATGCACTTTGCTGTGCGACTTCTGCAGAGGACCTGATACTCCTCAAACTGGGACTGATGGTACCCAGAAACATTTGATGAATTCAAGCAGCTCTGCTGCGGTTCAAGACACTGACTTTACCCACATCATTTTCAGAATAGCTTCCTATGAAGGAGCAACATGACCCAAACTAGGTACCGTTGATGCACGATTTTGATTCCTCCCCTCTTTCTTCTTTGTATCTGACAGGTACACGTGGGAGTTCCCACGCTTTGCAAAGCTGCATGTTGGCAGCCATTGGCCACCAGTTGACAGTGGAAATTTCAGTCTGGATTCTCCTAAGTTTACCCATTTTTCAAAATAGTAGTGACTGGCAAAGCAAACCCTGCAATATTTAAACTCCTAAAACCAGGATTCTTATGTCCCAGTGTAACTATCACAAGTGCCTGTTCCCACAAGATCAAAACAGTATCAAAAATGCACCCATTTTCAGTGTTTTATTTTAAATTGAGTCTTACTTTTCCCTGTAGTACTAGATAAAACTGAAAATCAAAGTTACAATTTGTCAGTTCAATGAGGGTCAGTTATCTGGCTGGGTCTGTGAGTTTTATATACTGACGCTGAAAGATGGCAGACACCCAGCGATCCCGTTAGATACAACAGGAACAAGCTCAGATTTACACTGTGGGGCTTTTTATTTTTGCTTGATCAGGGCATCCAGAGAATCATAGCCCCTCTGAAGGGGGGTGATATTCTTTGCCCAGTGAATACCAGCGATAGGTAAAGCCTCTTTTCGCCTTCTGTCAAGCACATGCAATCTTTCACAGCACGGAGCAGAATTCTGGAAAACAGAGGGTTCTGGCAAAAAGCAGGTAAAGATACTGGCCAGTAGTGGTATAAATTTACAGCGCCTGATTGCAGAGTGAAGGTGGGGTTACCATCTCCTTCTCCTATTCCCGTAACATCTGCTACTGGTCACCGCTACAGAACGGGGCTTTAATCTAATCCAGTAGGGGCTATTCCTACCTCCTAGAACTGCCTTCATCAATTAAAGCCATAGCCTTTCCCCTTGCCATCACTGCTGGTCATGCTCTTTATTGTGTTTATACAGCAGAGAATATAGTTATTTTATAAATATAATATGCTGATGTACCTCATTAGAGATTAATTTCTGAATCTTTACTCAGCTCGATATATTTTCAAAAGTATATCAAGAAGATTACTTGATATACTTGACTGAACAATCAAGAATCTCCCCTTCCCTCTTTAATCTCTGCAGAATCACATTCTCAAAGTGCTCTGTAGAATGTGAGAACTTGTTGAGAAATCACAACCAGGTCTATGATGAAGGATCAGTGCTCTGCACTGGCGATGGCCAGAGAACCCCATCTTCGTTTTCTCAGCACTGCACATGAGGAGGCAGCTATTGACCTCTCAGGAATTGAGCTTCTTTGAAATGTGTTGCCCACATGTGGTCCATTCTTGGCCCGTGCGTGCTCCCTCTGCCTGCAGCTAGCCACGAGCACGCGCACAATAAAAATGGACTCCATGTGGACAATTACTCAACGGAGAAAGTTATTTAGGTTGTAGAGTCAAGGAGCGAAAAGTTAGGAAATGCCAAATTGCCTGTTGTCTGTGCAACGGTGACCTCAGTGGAGAAACGCATTATTTACTGTCATGGCACAAGAAGCCTTAATTCCCTTTTCCCGAGTGAAAGAACAAGCTCTATCTTCTAAGCATCCTCTTGCCAAGGGCTGAAAATACACGCGGCTCAGACAGCGCCAGAAGTAGCATTCTGAGATTGCGACTGCAACGTCAAAGGAAACAGCCTGTATCCTGTGGGGGCAGGGGGATCAAAACCCCCGGAGTAAATTTCTCCCCCCTCTCTCTTTAATTTATGTTGCCTCGATTCGCATTCTGTTGTTTTTCAAACGCGTACGATAGGTTTTATATGCTTTTGTGCTTCCTTGCATCCCACTTGCATCATCTGGTGCGTTCCCATCCACCGAGAAAGAGGTTCTTTGGGAGGACAAGGAATGGGCCACCCTTCACTCAAAGTCCTTCTGCTGCTTGGCTCTAGCAAGAGGAGCCTTTTCTTTGCTGGGATGCAGGTTTTCCACACCTGGCGTGGCTTCTTCTGCTCCACAGCTTTTCTCCTCTCAATCTTTAATCGTTTTTTGTCAAAAATCCACCCGTTTTTTTCCTCCATTTCTATCCTGACTTCCCTTTCGTTCAGCTGTTTTCCCTGTGTGGTTTGCTGACTAAAATTCCATTTAGTCATTTTTTCTTCGCCCCTCTATTCCCACGCCTGGCCGTAGCCTCTCGGAAGTCCAATATTCTTTATGACAGAACCCGCGTAAGTTAAGCTGTGTTTCTCACTTGCTCCCTATCCCCGATGTGTGCTAACCAAAGCACACTTGAGTACACTGGGTTCCACTTTGGCAAGCTGGCTCATCTTGTATTGTTTTATCACAAACCAGCACAGTCATACATATATATATGTGTGTGTGTGTATAAAAAAGAGAGAGGTATTGATCACTTAGACTTTTCTTTATGAGTAGAATAGTCTGAATTTTGGCATAAGGGCACCAATAACAGACATTCCTCATTTTGAAATGAATATGGAGAGATTAGGTGGTTGAGGTAAAACTGTGGGTTGTCATGAAAGCATAAAAAAAATCTGAATTTTTCTTTTTTTTATAAATTTATTTTGTTGGATTTAAAAAAAGGGTCCCTCACAATAGCGGGTATTTTCAGAAAGGAGCAATGCCCTCTTAATCTTCACAGTTGCCATTCTGTGCAGCTGCAACAGACCCCATCCCTGGTGTGTACACTGGCTGGGTTACTGGGGGGATTGACTGTAACTGGGATGGAAATTCACCTGCACCAGTCCCTGGTTTATGCTCCTGGCAGGAAACCACTGACCACGCAGTGGGCACCAAGGACCAGAGAGGGAGGTGGAGCTGCCAAGGCGCTGGTAGACCCCCGTTGATGACATCCTCCACTTTGTGAAGACACCAAGTTTCTGTCATCTCCTCCAGGATGGAGCACAGTTTGAATTAAAGCAGGTAGGGCTTGGTTAAGGCACACCCCAAAAATCCTGGCTGGTTTGGGATTAAAAACAGCGAGAGAGGGACTGAGTGCAGAAAATCTATCATTTGACAGAATTTTCTGCTGGTCCCTCTTAGAATCTGGATCTCATTTTTTATTTCATTTTATCCCACTTTGGCTTCCACTCTCTTAAGCACATTTTGAATTTCTCTAATGTGTAAAGGATGACAAACGCTGGTTTCTCTCCCTGAAGGAACTAGTATCATGCAATCAAGTTGCTTGTCAATCTTCTTGGGGTTTTTTGCAAAATAATACAAATTTATCATTCTAATTTTCTCATTGTGAGACATTCTTTGTAATATTTTTGTATGCCCATTGTAATTTTTCAATATCTTTTTAAAAAGTGGACAATAGGATCCCTTAGTCTTCCATTATCCGTGTTCTCCTTCCAAATGCAGTAACTGAGTAGCTCATTTCACCCCAAAGTTGGACTGGGATAGTTCTGCAGTTGGATACCCCTTTTTACTCCCAAAATTCTTGCCGGAACCACTGTTTTCCATACATACTGTCCTATTTTGGAAATATGCCTTTTTTTCTTGACTTGTCTTTTAAATCCAGTGCATTTATGTTGTGTAAGGAAACCAGCTGGTAGAGAGATGCGTAGCAACTAGTGAAAAGTATTTCCAGTATGGATCTAGAGAGGGGACCTTTTCCCTTTTTAATTTAGGGTCTTTACTTAATTATTTAACAACTATCTGCCTATCGGCTTTTAATTGGGTAATAAAAGGCCTTTGTTGTCACCTTGTGAGACTGTCAGCGGATGAAATAGGGCAACCCTAAGGATAAAAAACATAAAAAGGAGGAAGAAAGCAGAAGACCTAGAAGGTCTCACCCTACTTTCCATGACTATCGCCGGTCAGGGACGACTCACTGGGATGCACAGCTGAGACCAACACACACTGGATTTTTTTTTTAACTCCCTGTGTTTCCTGAGTGCTCTTGGGAATTGCCATAGAAGAATCCAGACCCACGGGGGGGGATGTTGTGTGTTCTCAGCTAGTATCGGGATCTAGTGAACGAAGGGAGCAATGTTTTTCCTAGTTACGTCTTTAAAGTACATTTATCGTGCAGCTTATGCTCTGGCAGAAAAAAACATTCCTAATCTGTTTTAAAACAAATAGATTGTGCACAGCTGTCCCTGTATCCAAGGCAAAATGATGATTTAATGTTGATTAAGAGAGAAGGCCTTTGAAGTGAGCGAGGCAGGAGCCCGTAGTATGTCTTTAGTGATCATTATCAGTCTTTCCCTGAAGGGTGACTTGGTGCCAAAAGCGCTTTCCCCAAACTGGCTGAGGTGGATTCAGGAGCAAATGCTTTGTAAATTTAAAAAGACCTTCTCATTCGCAGGCCTCTGATGTCTTATTCCTTTAGCTGTATTAATGCCTGAGAATAAGCAGATGCAGCCCTCTTTCGCTGGCTGGCTACAATGCGGGGCAAGGTCCGCTGCTGCGCGGCACCGTGGGCATTAGTTATTCATCCCCAGAAGAGCAGCTGAGCATTTATCCTGCAGGAAAAGCCAAGAAAAGTTGCTGGGTTGGATTGTTTGGCTTTTTTTTT
>VXBJ01004391.1:223011-240249 GCA_013400055.1 Nycticryphes semicollaris | reverse complement strand
TTAGCAAAAAAATAAAACAAAAAAAAATTGGATGTAACTTTTTATACCGAAAGGTGGTTGAGAATCATTACATGAAAGTATAGAAAATATAGAAAGTACAGTCAAGTTCTCTCTCTTGGTCATTTGTCTCCCAGTTACACACCAGGCACCAGTCACAACACACGTGTGCACACGTGGAGCCACACAGTAAGCACCTTGTGTTACACAGACGTAGGCACCACGGGCTTTTTACGTTGCTGCCTGATGTGAAATGAGGGGTGAATCGTTCCTTTTTGGGTCCATCTGTCCCTCTGCCTGTGACTGGGTTGAAAAAAGTCCCCGGTGCCAGTGACAGATAAAGGCAACTCTGGGTTGTCTCACGCCCAGGGCTGTAAAGAACATCCATTCTCGGGGAGCTGAGGGGCTGATGGCAGCCTAAAGGAGGCACCAGGGAAACCCTCCTTCCTGCTTTGACAACCACAATTTACAGTCATTTAGGAAAATGCCAATTTTTCCTCACAGTAAAAAAAAAACAACAAACAAAACCAAAACCAACCAACCAACCAAAAAAAAAACCAAAACCAAACCAACCAAGAACCCAAGACAAAATCCCCCAAAACCCTAAACCCATCAATAATTTTCCTGGTAAACTTCTTTCTGTCTCAAGTCATGGGAGTCTGCAGTTCTCCAAACCCCCCAAATCCATCGTTACCTGTTTATTTCTTACCGTTCTATAAATAGTCCCCACACACGCTCCCCCTGGACAGTGCTTCCCATCAAAGCCTTCCCAGCTACTGTTTACAGCATCCCCATTGCTCACATACTTTCTCAAATACCAGAGCATTAGGGCAAAAGTGAAAAATATAAGGATTTTTGAGCGCACAGGGCTCTTCTGTAAGTGTAACCGAGACACTTTTGTTTCCACGGCTGAGAAAGGAGGCTTTGCTGGTGACTTCAGGGGGAGGGTGGGGAAGGAAACCGGCCCTTTGATGGAGAAGGCTTTTGTATAATTGTCTGTAATTTAAAAATTATGTAAATGCTGTACTGTGAGAGCTGCCAGATTGACAATTCTGGGAATTTAAGTGGAGAGCAACAGCGTGGGTTTCTCAGCATTGCTCCGTTATTGTGTTGCAAATCATGCCAGGAGGGAGATATGTCTTAAATATACATAACCAAGAGCAGAAGAGCACTTCTAGGCCCATATTGTAAAATTTTAATTCTTCCTCAACCCCCTCCCTCCCAAATAACCAGAACCAGACAAGTTTTTGGCTGAAAATGTTTTGTTTAGGGGCATTTTCATGGAAAGTTGAAAGAGTAAACCGTTTGTCCAGAGAAAAAGAGTTTTTATACAAAATTTTCAGCTAGCCATATTAGCTTCAAGCCTTTTCTTCCTACAAACATAAAAATTAATCTCATTCTATCTTTTTCTTTTTAATTTGGTTGATGTTTTAGCTTTAGTTCCTATTCTGTAATGAAAAACATGGAAAAATTTGCACTTCAATGTGATTTTCACATTGCTTTTCAAAGCAGCTATTCTGTCAGGGTTGGAATATTTCAGGGCAGGGTAAAATCAGGCGTGGGTAATAACATACAGCATCAAAACCTACTTTGGGGCAATCTCCTGTGAAACCCACAATTCTGGATTTGACAGCTAAAGATTTCAGAGGGAGCAGAGTCGCAATGAAAGGTCAGACTGGTCTCCAAGCCTACTTAATCCTTGACCTTGCTAAAACTGATGAAGGTAGCAATTAATCCCAATTATAGAGTTCGGTTTTGTGCAATATACAAGATAAAATTTATTTAATGAAGCTGGTCTGGTAAATTACGTCTAGATTTAGTTGCTGAGTGATTAGCCAGCGTCTCTAAGCAGGGTGTCATTATTAGATTTGGTAAAGGGAATTATCTGTTTTAAATATTTATCCTTCTGGTTATACAATGACAGTCTGTAAACATGTCACTCAAATGGTCGTTTGTTTTTTTCCCCTGAATCTTTTCTTACCAAAATATCAGGACTTCTTTAACAATTCACTGAAAACGTTGGTTTTGACATTTTCCATCACTTGTGTGTTTCTGCTCTGTTCCAGAGGGCAATAAAAATGAATGACCTGCAGGTTTGGGGTTTGTTTCTTTTCAAAAAAAAAAAAGAAAAAAAAATGTGACACTCTGCAAAACATCCACAATTTGGGGAAAATCATTTCTAAAGATGTAAGAACCCCAGAACAACTTTATTTTTCTACTTCATAGCTCACAAGTAACTAAAGAAATTTTGAGAAGTTAGGAAGCTGCAGTTTCTGCATCAAGGATGGGAAAATACCTTATATAGGTCTAAGATGTAACCGGCGAAACATAACAGAAAGACCTCGAATAAAAATGTTTCGAGGCATAAAAATGGGAACTCTGCAAACCCTGTGCAGTTCTGCCAAAAGACCTGATCCTGCGAGAGCTGCGTTTGCCATTTACTGCCTTGCTCTGGCAGCTGTGGGCCAACTCCTCACAGTAGTACAGAAAATTAGTAGGTGCTTAGTGGGTCCGATCTTTGGCATCCAAATGTTTTTCTAAACCTGTGTTCAGACTCCCCGTGTAAGCTCACAGATAATTAATTTATTTTAGTCTATTATTTTGCCCTCCTCTCTATTTCTGAGGAGCTTCTCATTTTTCGAATTTCACATTTCTTGGCTAGCTAAGAGAAAAAAAAAATCCACATGTTAAAAAATATTTATTTACAGAGTAATTCCTCACAACAGTAAGAAGAGTGCAATCATGCAGAGTCAAAACCTGGTCACTTTATTTTAATCCAGCTGAAGGAAGAAAATCTGTTTATCCTTGAATGGCAAAAGAACTGGCAATTTTTGTCTTTAGGGAAAATATCTGAACAGAGCACTTCATGGGCAGCAAAGGGCATGGGCAGCATCTCTGTGCTTTTAACCTTCTGACACCCCACAGCCCCATCTGTGAACGCTGACTTGACTCTCACTTTTGAAATGCAAAAATATATCAGTCTTTTTTCCATCCACAACCAAAAAAAAGATGCCCACGTTCTCCTGAGATAATGTGGTTTTAAGATCCCACAAATAACCAACATTTGCAGGAAGGAGGTGAATTAGAATCAATGTATGGTAATAAACGCATGATCCATTCTTGAATAAACCATTGGCCAAATACAACAAGGCTGACAACAGGGTCCCTCACAACCAGAGAATTCACTAACTCCAGATTAGCTAAGAATTAGCAGAGTGTGGAAGACTCTGGCTTTCACCAGAGACTTCAGTTTCTTCCAGAGAATGACACTGTGGATTGTGCCCGTGCATTAAAACAGAAAAAAAAAAAATAATTGCCGTTATTACGAATCCTAAATAATTAGAATGAATGTGGAAGAAGCATCATAAAAAACCCCAACCCAACAGCTGACATGACCGTACTGTGCTGCAGAACTACACAGTGCAATCAGGAATTGAATGCCCAAGGATTGTGTGGGCCTCCTGAGAGAGGTGGAGTGTAGAATTTCACAAAAAAGTGGTCCTTCCGGTCCCATTCTCTATTTTCCATCATCTTTACCTCCTTTTTCTCTTTTTTCCCCTCCCACCTTTCCTATTTATAGTGTCCTGAGGATACACCTTATTCGCAGAATTTTAGTGTTGATTTTGCTGCTAAGTAGAAAACTGTCTAAAGTGTCTTGAGATGTTACCCTATTAATGTCTTTCGCTGTACCTGCGGTATTCAGAACAATGAGAAATGGGGAAACGTAGGCTGAGGTATATTGGTTACGAATCAGTTAAAGAAAATGAGCCAAAAATAACATCTGCACCAGCAAATCTGCACTGCTTAGCATACGGTTTTAATTTAAAAATATTTACTCCTAAATTTTGAGAGCTGTGAGAGGTTTTAGATGTGTGCTTCTCATTAAAAAGATGCTGGCAGATAGTGTAGGCCAAATATTGGCTCTGGAAAAAGGTTTAGAAAAAGACCTAATATTAGGCCACATCGAGCCACTGCTTTTTTTTTTTTTTAGGCAGAAGCCTTCACTTTAACAATTTTATGTTAATAATTGAAACTCTGGCGTGACATTTTGTCAGGTAAATGTTTAACTATGGTATGAGCTGGTACCTGGACATCATACAGTAAGTAAATATACATAGACCAGTTTAGTTCTTTTGATAAGGTTTTGACAAAAATTAGTTGTTACATGTTAAAAATACGCCCTTTAAACGCAATGTTAAATATTTGAGATTTCTTTTCCAACACTAGTAAATAAGAATAAAGCTTAATGCTCTTGACTGTGCCCACTTTTTCTAGGGGGGTACTTATTTCTAGAGCCCCCTGTGGAGTGAAGGAGAATGGAGTGGTGCAACCCTGCTGTCCCCAGTGGGGGCGTGGGATGGAGGGACATCGTGTGGGGATGTGCCAGGTCCATCCAAACCCACGAACGGGAGTCATCCTTGTAGGTGATGAGAGCTGGCTTTGAAAACACCACCTTGTGCTCTCAGTACCTCCACAAGAATCCATCTATTTACCGTCCACAGCATCTCGTTCTACACTGAAGGATTTCCACCTCTAAAATTCATAGATGTATTCTCTCGGTGGCCTCACCCACTTCCCTTCAGGACCCTCTTCAATCCCCCAAGAGATCCAGCTGAGCAGCCAAACCTGCAATATCTCCAATTAGATTTTCCCTTAATTTAAGTGGCTGCGTTAAAGCCACGTTTAATTTAAAGATTCCTTTAAAATCCCTAGCGTTTCCGTGCTGTGTTGCAGCCTGCCTGAATCGCTATCCTTTTACTTTAAAATGACTTTTTAATTAAAAAAGAAAATACAAGAGAAGTAAAAACAAATTGACAATGCTATAAAAAGATTTTTATGTGATTGGGTAAATTTAAATATTTCTGCAATTAAACATTCCTAACTTTTTGGCAATTTTCTTTCCTTTTTGTTGTACTTAATTTTTCTATAGGTGGTTTGGATAAAAATTATTTTTAATTGTCCAGCAACAGAAAGGTCCACATCTGCTCCAACGGCAGACATATAAAACCTGTGTGACAAACACGATCATTAAACAATCTGATTTTCTTGTTGGGAGGGTTTAATGCTGTTGGGTGTAGTATTAAAATGTAGAATTTGATAGTGCGTCTTAAAATTTTAATGATGTGTTCATGAATATAAAACATGCTTCCACCAGTGACTTTATGACTTCTCCTCTGCATAATTAGTGGTATCTGTTTTATGAGCTTACTGTTGTTGCCTTGATCCCATGAAAATGTGAAACCACTGTAATAATTTACACCATTCCAGAGCTTTAAAGATACAAGCTGGGATTTTTTTCCCTTTTCTCCTTCCACGTTCCCTCGCTTTTAAAACCAAGGCAGAGGTTTAAGTGGCCTTTGTGAAAGCTGGGTGAGGAAAAAAAATTCAGGGACAAACTTAATTTTAAGCATTTGTCATAATGCTGCAATTGTTGCCTCAGCTTTAATCTGCCCCGTCGGCTTCTGTTGGAGGATGAGACAACCTTCCTGCCATGAAGCTGGGGAATTTCAGTGAATTCAGTCATTTGAGGAAGTTTGTTTTAAAAAAATAAACGAATCTGCTTTTTTAGTGTGCGAAGTAAAATGTGGGTAACATCCAGTGAGAAAAATAATTATCCCGACGATGGTTGTATGATCGCAATTGTTTAACTTCCGAACTATCACTTATTGGACAGCCTTTGCTCATTCATCCTCCTCCAGCCTTCATCACCCACACAAGCAAAACAACATTTGGTTCATGAGAGGGAACATGACATTTTGCTTAGACACTTAGGTCCAATATTAGGCAAGAAGGACAGCAGTGTCTTCCTTGGTTTCACATCTCTATATCAAGGCTCCTGCTTGTTAAAACAATGGTGGGTTATTGTGGCCTTTAACAGGGGTGACTAATTAATCTTCCTCCACCCAAAGCAGATTGTGAGGGTGTGGGCAGTACTTGAGGACACATCTTCCACACGTGCTCAAAAGGTTGAGGTTTCTCAAAAGCAGAGAAGATGTAGCATCCAGTGCTTTGTGCAAGGGCCATCCACAGCCTGACTCTGAGTCGCTTCCCTTCAGAATTTAAGCAAAATAAAAAAAAGAAAAGAGTTGGCCACCATGGAGCAAAGACAAAGAGTCTCAACTTTCAGCCCAAAAGGTGGAGTTTCTGAGCGGTTACGTAAATGCCACTCACAAAGCAAGCGAAAATGAATGCTGAAAACAGGCAAAGCCTCTGGTGAAGACTTGGTGACACTCGTGACTGTAGCACTGGAAAGGAGCTGAGTTTCTCAACAGTTAAACAGCATCATTTTGCTACTCATCCATGGAGACGACACACAGATTAAAAAATGTGCAAGCTGATCTCTGAGAAACTTGCATAAAGCATGGAAGATTTGTTTGTTTGTTTGTTTGTTGCCAATTGAATTTCCTTCTAGAGAATGCTGTCTTGGGTGCACATATCGGGAGAGGTTGTCACCTTTGTTGGAGGTTTATACAGTAGGGGTTGTCACAGGAGTAGCACTTCCCACAGCACTTTCTACCATTCTCTGCAGTCATTCCTTCGATCGAGATACAGTACATCCAAGGCACAGAAAAAAATGTCATCTGGCCAGAAAACCTGGTGGTGGAAAAGATCTGGGCACGAGGGGTCTGGGTGACCACACTCAAAAGGCGCTGTAGCGTGATAAAAAGGTGCAGTCAAAACAATCCATCATTGCAAAATCACATTTGTTTGGAATTTTTCATTCAAAAAAAAAGAGAAAGAAAAAAAAGCCAAAACAAACCAGAAAATCAACCACAAAACATGATGTTCCAAATTTCATTGCAATTTGGGATGAACATAAATATCAGTGTGAGAATACCTCTGGGGACCAGAGCTTCACTGCTCACTCAGTTTTAAGGCAAACAGAGATTCAGGTCCTGCTTATCTCAGCTCTTCCCATTTGATAAGCACCCAGCAGTCCCAGCTGACAGACCCTTGCTCCTTGCTGCCTTTCAAAGTGTCTGCCACAGAAGGTCTTATCTCCCCCTGCTTTGGCTCCCTGCGGCACGGCTGCGTTGGTGGAACTGGGATTTAAATCAGCTCCTCCACTATGGGGCTAACCAGTTAAAGAGTTAAATTAATCTTAGTGTTTGGCTCTCCAAACCAGTTCCAGTTTTGCGTTCCCTATTTGAATTTTACTGGATTTTTCTTCTGAAGGCCGTCTCTTTGTTGCTTACTTCAGTGGGAGGTTATCTTTTTCCTTTGAAGGTTATATTGTGATTGGCAGAGGGTCAGGAAACTTCACTCACATTGGCCTGTTACGGAAATACTTTGAAAAATAAATGTGAGAGACAAATGCTAAGTAAAGAGACTCCTTAATCAGCAACAGTTCCATAAAGACTTCGGGCCCAGCGAGGTAGCCAGGAATGTTTTGTTTACACAGTTTATTAGTGCAGACATTTGGGAGCACTGGAAGATGTTCTGTTGACTTTGATGGTCAAAGCCTGGAGCCAGAGGTTCGCGCTCCCTTGGCAGGACGTTCACAAAAGCAACAGCCTGAAAAGCAACCACACTTCTGCGGCCGCTGACGAGGTTGTACGTAGATTAGCAGGGTTTTGTTACCTGCCCTTGGGTTCACTTGGTACATGATTAGCAGGGGGTTTGTTACCTGCCCTTGGGTTCTCCCGAGCTTTGTCTCGCACCGACGCAGCTTGCTAAAGGTAGTACTCTGTCACTGTACCTCGACCTCAACAAGATGGACACGGGACTGCTGGAAATATGTTCTCCCAAAACAGAAGGGCGAGGATTTCTAACATTCCAATACATTCTAAAATACGTGTAATTTCTAGTTTGCTAATTTTACACCTCATTTTCACCTAAATACACTGAAAAGAAGTCCAAGGCAGAAATTGCAGGATGGGCTCAACATGCATGATATGTAATATAATCCAAAATACATAAGGAATGGGCCCTCTGCTTTCTGATGCATCACTCCAAATGCATGGATAACAATATCAGAAATATTATAAATAATAACAGAGCTGTCTAGGAACCTATTTTGGACAGAGTGAGTCTGCTTTACCCCCACCAGCAGCAAAGGGAGCGGTGTGCAGGCAGCAGAAGGGCACACATCCCCTAGATTCAAAGCTTGGGCCACCCTCACCTGATGCCACTGACCTTAACAGCCAGGTTTGCAGGGAGCCCATTGAGCAGCTGGTTGTGACATTCTGTGCCACATGTCCTGGGTCTCTCAGGCGCAAGCAGCAGCGTAAGGATGGAGCAGAGTCTGGCTTAATGGTCATTTTTGATAAAAATTAATTTCCTCTAGGTATTTTAAAAGAAGGAATAAAAAACCCCAGTAGCAAACACATTAGAAGAGTGCAGGGAAAAAGCAGCCTGAGCAGTGGCCCGTGTATTTCACTTTCAGTGGGTCAGAACTTTGTGTAGTACTTTATGCACTTCATTATTCTGCACTTCATCCCCAGTGTCCCCCGCTGCCCCAGGGCACACTCAGCCCCAGGAGACCTCCCTTTGAGATGTGCCCTGGGAGAGGGCGTTAAGCCCCCATAAAGCACAGGTTGGGTCTCAAAGTGTTGTTAATTCAAGGGCAAAATCAGGAAAAAAAAAAAAAAAGAAAGAAAAAAGCTGTTCCTATTCTTTCCTGTTTTCATCTACGTGGCTCCCTCAGCCCCAGCTCCAGTTCATCACCTGCCCAGCTGTGCCAGTGCTCACACATCTGTGCTCTACGTCGGATCGATGCTGTGCTATAAAAAGTCACAAAGGACCTAAAAAAATAAAAAATCAAATAAAACCAACCAACCAAAAAAATCAGCAGTAATTTTCCCTGTCACTGACTGTCACTTTTCTCTTGTCTTTGTTAACTGAACAATAGTTTTGGAAAATTATTCCTTTTGGAGTTATTTCCGTTTCGTGTAGCTACAATCTCCACTTCATGTTTTTAGTTGGAGCCACGGCTGATTTTTCTCATTGCACTCCATGCTTTGGGGATTTTAATGAGAAGAATGGCACACTGGTCAAATTTCACCACTATTCACATGCAAATTCACCATTTTTGGTGACTTTCTTTGCTCTAATTATATCTTTAAGAACAGAAAACTGAGGGAGCCATCCTGACCTGCAGGTCCAACTTGAGAGCGGAGTCTCTTGCCCCGGGCAGGTTGGAGAGGGACATCCCCACTGTCAGGTGTCAGCTCCAGCCTCTGGCACCTCTGGGTTAGGTTTAATCTCAATTTTAATAGAGAAACGTCCTATCCACAGCACAGACCTTCAGCTTTTCCTTTTTCTTGATGCCAGGCAAGCTTCTATAAGTTCCAGAAAGAAGAATTTAGTACTTAAAAAGGCTAAATAAAGTACTTACTACTTCAGTGCTGAACTTTAGTTTATAGACATAACCTATTTATGGTTGAAACCACTAACATGTTAATTCTTGCTCTGGTCCCCTTACCCTTTCCTCCCACTGTCTCAGCAGATCATTAAGACTCGTTAATGCATGACCTCTAGCAGAAGGGGACCACCAGAGCATGTACAGCTCCAGTCCCACATGGCTGAGATCCGCCCTGACTGCCTGCCTGGAGGACAAGGGCAAGAAATGAAGCTCCTCATCCAAAAATACGCCAGGTTGGTTATACCTGTAAAGGGTTACACTGGAAAACTGGACTTTTCAGTGTGTGCTCAGGCCTTTCAGAGGGCAAGGAAAATATGGAGGAGTCAAGCAAAGGTTGTAGATGTTAGGGAATGTGGGAAAAAGGCAAATAAATAAAACTTTCAGCAGAAGTATCTGGTCAGTCACCTGAAAGAAACACAACTCTCTTCTTGAGAAACTCCTACTGGGCAAAAAATGACATAAATTAGAAATCTGGTGCAAAAATAGAGAGATGAAGAGGATGTGTATCCCTGCCTTCTAGAATTTCTTCTTGAACACTGGGTTGATCCTGGGGTTTGAGCAGGACTCCTGTAACATGGAGAAAGCAGCAGGGGTTTGATGGTAATGGAACTGTCTGAGAAAAAACATAGTGGAGTTATATATTCTCCTCTTCTGTGCGATGCTTTACAAATAAACAGGGGTAATGGGACCTTGATGCAGATTCCCAAAAACAGTGTGGAGACCGAACTCACTGTAAATTTGTTTCCCTTCTCATACTGCCTTTTTTATCACCTCTGCTAGGTCCCATGAAGCAAGAAATATGCCAACAAAATGATTGAAGATAATTTGGCTCAAGATTA
Organism: Nycticryphes semicollaris; assembly: GCA_013400055.1. NCBI lineage: Eukaryota > Metazoa > Chordata > Aves > Charadriiformes > Rostratulidae > Nycticryphes > Nycticryphes semicollaris. The sequence goes on along the minus strand of VXBJ01004391.1, from coordinate 230,049 downwards.
ATCGGGAGATGTTTGGAGTCGTTTATGAGGTTACTGCACAAAGCAACTACACACACCCAACCATATCCCTTTCAGATTCTGGACGTTTATCAGGGGTTTCAATACCATCAAGTCATTTCAACTCTATGAAACTCAGATAGAGAGATCTGCTGAGAACTGTGCACACACTGTACAGAGAAGCTGAGGCTTGGGGCAAGACTCTCTCTGTTTACAATGCTTGTATTCCTGCTTCCTTAACAATAGGTAATAGGGAAGACATTAATAGCAGCACTTTTAGTCCTTTTATCGGCATCTGAGAGTTCTTTGAAAACTTAGAACCCTTAGTTTCTGTCTAAGAATAATATATTGAAATACCATCGGGAAGACCAGGGCAGGATCAGGACCAACGCTTTCCAGATCTTCAGATCTTCCATGGTTCATCTTGGCTGCAGAGCTCCCACTTGTGGTCAAGATTCTGCCTTTGGGAGTGTTGTATCTTCATGGTTCCCAAATAGCCTCAAGTGCTTTTGATTTGCCCGTCTTTATTTTCTCCCCCTTTTAAGCAATTACCAATTAAGGAATTATCCACTGAGGAAGCTATTTCAAACAAATGGTTTCAAAGCAGCTGAGGTGGGAGAAAGGGGAAGGTCTATCCACACTGGCAGCCTAGGAATGCTATATTCAAGTCTGTTCTGGTTTAAAATGCATTTTAATTGTAGTTACAGCACAAACTCTGTGGTGTTTGCAAGGTGGCCAAAGCTGGCTCTGCAGATCTAAATTCTAAGACACCAATAAAAAATAAATATCTCATTTGAAACACTGTTTAAACCTTAAAGAAGACACCAGTGCCAAGATGTATGTTCAAAGTTGCGATGAGTAACACTCCATAACTGACAATTCCTATTAATGCCATAACCTTGGAGTGTATGGCTATAAATATTATGATTAATTCAGCTTGAAGGCGTATTTATCTTGCTATTAATCCCAGGAAGGTCTTCCAATGCCAGGGCAGATTTTCCCAATGAGCAAGCAGCCAATGTTTGGCAGACACATCCATTTGAGACCTCCACAGCATCCTGAGCTCTGCCCCTGGTTGAAGGAACCAGGGTGAGTTCCCTCGCCAGTGCTCAGGGAGAAAATACCATCCCTGGCTCAAGTCTTGCAATATCAGGATGTCTCTTCACATTTTAGAATGATAGAAATGCAGAATTGTCTGAGTTGGAAGGGACCTTTCAGTCCAACCATCAACCCAACGCTGCCAAAGAACATCACTGAACCATATTGCTGAGCACTTTTTGGGTTTTCTTTAGCTAAACCAGGAAATTTTGGTAAGGAGCTAGGCCAGCAATGAAGAGTTTGTACATTCCTCTTTACATTAGCTGAAAATACAAACCCCATATTGTTCTGAGGATCAAGTCAAGCCTGATGGTTTTTTCATCCCTATTTTGCTATATGGATTGCAATGATTTTTTGAATGGTAATGAACTGATATTGAAACTTTCAAAATTAATCCAGCGGGATGGTGGGATGTAACGCTTCACATCCTCCCGTGTGGATCTGTGCCCCATCACTTGGCCTCTCCACCTGAAGAACCAGGGAAAACAATCTAATCTATAGCAAAATCTAACACTGTATTTTGTTGCTCGTTCAAACTGTGTAGTGTACATACATGGAATAATAATCTATATACATATATGATAATATATATACATTATTCTTACATATATACATACACAGTCATATATACACATACACGTTTGGAGGAGTGGCTGTTTAAGTAAAGCAGACTGTGCGTCTCTGCTTTATTCTATTATTTTTTCACGTCATTGAAATAAGCAACTTAAATCATTGTCACCAACGTTTTCAAACAAAGCTTCGTGGATGCGATTATGAGGAATAAACCCAGCACTTGCTGACGAACATAAGACGGTGAAGTCTTCTGTATTTTCACAGTGCAGCTGGAAAGTATGTGGAGAAATTAATTCATCTGCTTCTCCCGTTTCTAAGTGACCGACGCTCGGAAGAAAAATGGTAGTGGATTTCACGTGTTCTTCACCAAATTATCTCACTGTTTTTTCATTCATCTAAACAGGTTAAAGTGGACTCTCCTCTGCTGATTTGTACAAGAGAGAAGAGTAAGCTGATTTAAAACAAACCAAAACAAAAAAACAACTGTACTTAACTCAGCTGTCTTAACATGATGGGACAAATTCTCCATCAGTTATACACATGCAACTTTTATCAGTGTCTGAGGAAGCATATGGCTCTAAGCACAGCTCTCATATTTTAATTGCTGCCAAACTCACACACACACACACACACACACACGGTCCCGTCCCTTCCCTTAGTTCAAAGCTAGGAATGAGACGGTTTTGAGATTTCAAACATTTTCCTGCTCTGACTCAGGGCAAAAAGTTGAAATCTCATAAATTTTCGTCAGTGTGCATTCCAAACAAAAGCTTGGCTTGAGTTAATTAAAATATTTTGGTATGATTTTTATTCTTTTTAGATGCTGCTATTTGTCCTTAAATGAAGACAAATTAAAAAAAAAAGTTAAAAAAAAAAGTTAAAAAAAAATATTGTTTTGTTTGTTTTGACCCCCCCCTTTTTTTTTTGTTTTAAAATACATAAATTGAATTAATGCTTCTTTTTAAAGAAGTTTCATAGAAAATCTCTTGTTCAGCTGTTACTCCTATGTAGGAACAAGCTTAAAACTCAGACCCATCATTTTTCTGCCGTGGGGAGGACTGGAGGCAGAGGAGGGTTCCGCAGGGCCAGGAGCAGGGGAGGCTGCACTCTGCTTCCTCCTCCTCCTCCTCCTCTTCTTGCCACTGACCAGACACAGATCCCTCAGGTTTAGTGCCTAAGGGTCAGCCCTGGATGCTCAGAGGGTTTTGCTGACGAAAGGACTCCTGTTGTGCTTATAACCTGGAAAAAACTGCTCCTTGGCCAGTGCAATTTATTCCAGTCCTGGAATAAAAATTAAAATCATGCCTGTGGCTCCCAGGCACCGTACTTCTTTCTGCCCACTGATAAAAAATCACTGGGGCAGAAGTTTGTACTGCATGTGTAATTGAAATTACTGGGGCAGAAATCTCTACTGCATGCATAATTGAAATTACTGGGGCAAAAATCTGTACTGCCCGTATAATTGAAATTCCGAGGGCAAAAATCTCCACTGCACAGAGAATCAAAGCTTCCTCTCGTCAAGAACTTGGAACAGGGTTTGCACATGGCGTTATCACTGCTGTTGGGTGATTATGCTCACGTTTCCCAGCAGCAGCAGAAGGCAAGGGGGTAGTTTTCCCAAGCGCCGAGCATCGCTGCCAGCCCAGGATGCGAGGAGGGGGCTCAGTGGTTCTGTGGGAAGGCAGACACTTCACTGCCTTTGCTTTGCCTGGACCTTTCCAATAAAATCCCAGCAAACTGGAGAGCCCAGGGATGGGTTTCCTGCTTTTTCATTGTGTTAGTGAGCCCTTCTCATCGGCTACGCTGATTTTATGTTGTTTTGCTGGTTCTTATTCTTTTGAGGAAATATGGGCTTGAGCAGCAGAATCTGGGCTCTTCCACACCTCTTAAAATACAGCATTTAGAGAAGTTTCCCGTAAAGGAATGAGTGTTGTCAACTAGTTAGCACAAGCCATTGGAAAAATCCCCGAACTCCGTACAGGCAGAATAATTACACACAAATGCATTCGGGAATCCTATGGAAAATGCAACCCAGCGACCTGGCATGGTTACAGCACAATTTAGCAAGTATGTTAGAACAAATTACTCCTTTTAACCATAAGCCATTCTGTTTCACGCTTTTAATGAAGGCCTGTGCCACACACTAGAATACTTCTCACCTCATTACTACTCATAAAAAGCAATGATCCATTCAAAGGCTCCTCATATCTCCCATATGAGATGTAAAAGAGCCCCCTCTTTCTCAATCTGGCACAAAAGAGAGGAACGGCTCCTTTCTTCAGCCTTTGATGTCGATCATTAGGATGTTTACTAGATAAAAGAACTGAAAAATTTATCTGCCTAACTTCACTGCTGGCGTGTGTTAGCGAGCTGCCTCCCAGCCCCCCTGGCTCCCTATTTATAAATGTAAATCTCTTGTTGCTGTTTAGGGAAGGAAAAGGGTTTCAAGATTGCTCACGAGCGACTATTTTGCTCTCTCTCTTTCTGTATATACATATATAAAAAGTATACAACAAAAGGGGGGAAGAAAAGGATGAAGAGAGAAACATCCAGTGAACTTGAAGAATAAAATAAGGCAGTAAAACAGAAAGTATGAACTGAAAGAAAATTAAATGAGACGTGGTGTCTGATAAGCAAGCTTAAAGAAAAAAAAATTAAGGCAGTTATTACACAAACACACGCACACATACCACACACGATCTCCATGTAGTTGTGCCTATTTAAAAATGCAAAGGCAAAGCTGCAAACAGCACTTTCTCGAGGAGGAATGTTCTTATTTGTTCATACTAAGCCCGTATCTATTGCTTTATTTTTGCTTTTGCTTGAAACAGACCCAACAAAAAACTTTATTTTCCCAGCAGCAGTTTTCCCCTTTCAGCACGTTTTAGACAACCATTTCGAAGAGGTTCTGCACTGCCCACCCCAGCACCGTGATGGGAAGTGCCCTGCTCACAGGCACTGCAGCCAGTGACTTGAGGTGGCCTGGGGTCTTCTCTGCCACCCTCCTGGGGCTCCCCCCACCCCCTGGAGTGCAGAGGCAATGGCCAAGGATGAGTGGGGTAGGTGGGTGTGTTGTTCTGGTTCTGCCACTGGAGATGACCCAATCCCAAATATGTCACCAGAATTGCTTGTTGAAGTACCCTCGGGCTTGCTCAAAGGCATCTGGGTTGCTTTTTGAGTTTTTAATTAGCGAGGCTCTTCTTATTTGAGTTACATCCACTGAACCAAATCAGAACTGCAAGCTTTAAAATTTCATAGAGTAATAGTGAAAAACTGAAATACCAAAGGGCTTGGCAAGGTGGGACATCCCTTGGACGCATGGTGTAACCACAGCCAGGGATGTTGTGCATCTCACAGAGATGTGTAGAAGGGAAAGAGTCCACCTCCACCAGCTGGGGAGGACCTGGGAACGCAGAAGACCAAGATATGCCGTTTTTCATGGAGGTGAGCAGTTTGTTCAACTTGGTGCCTTGTAACAGCCAACAGCGTGTGATGCTTCAAAGAACCACATAAGCAACACCGCAACCACCAGAAAATAATACCCTGAGTAATAACCTGCCTGGAGGAAAGATTTCCCTCCTAATCTCCAGCAGTTAGTTTTGCCAGGAAACTTGAGCATTTTAAATCCCCCATATCTTAACCTAGACAGGTATGGGTGGGTGTTTTATTATCTGTATAAATGCCTCACCATATTTAAGTTCTGGAAATCCTATCTTTAATGTGTCGTAGCAGCATTCACTGACCAGCCCCTTAAAAGGGGAGGTGGGTAATTAGGCTGTTGCCAGCTCTCCCTTTTCTTAAATACACAAAAAGTAAAGTACAGAGTGCCTCAATTCTGTGCCCAAAGGCAAACGATGATGGAATATAAAAGCCAGAGTGAAAATACTGGAGCTCATGATTCACAGTCCTCCCTGCTGCATGCAACAGGCATAAAGTTCACACTTCACTAGGAAATGTGATGACAATAATTTCTTGATTATTTTCTGCTTACGAACAATTTTAGGGTGATTTATCAAAAATATCATTTGGTAATGACCAGGCTATGGCATCTAGACTCCTCTCTCTAGAGATAGCCCAGACAGACTGCATTAAATCTGTGATGATTCTTCCCAATTTTGGCGCAGGCAGCATCACTAAAAGCCCCAGCAAATGATTAGAAGGTGCATTGAATAGGCACTGTCTGTGGTTGCATTTCTCTTTGGTGACTGCCACAGCCAGGGCCTCAGGGAGCTCAGAAACCCTGCAAACTACAGTAACTCAAAAATAAGCATGGAAAAGAAAAAGAATTCACTTAAAGTTTTCATCAGACACGCTCAACTCTTATTTCTTCAATGCTCTTTCAGGAAAGACTATTCCATCCCCTATTGCAGAATCACAGGTAAAACTCCAAGAAACACTAGAGCCATACTGCTTCTAAATTAAATTAGTATTCTCCAGGCACTTATCCAGAAACATGAACTTGGTTTTAAATATGTGGAACGCTGTCTAGCCACGTTAAAGAGGTGGCAGTCCACTGGGAAAATCAGGCAAAACCCAGTACCTTTACCAGCGGGTGACCTCTGGACTAACATCAGCAGCCCTCTGTTTCATTTGGAAGCTTAAATCAATCCACACACACCTGGTTTGAGACCTAAATATCTCCAAAAAAGAATCCTACCAGTGAGTAGTGGAGGGGAGGAGGAAGGCCGTGCTGGCAGTAGGCATGTTGACAGTGTTATTCAAACCTCTCCATATCCTCCTGCATGCAGTAATTTGACTTTTTGTTTATAAATACCACTCAGATATAATTCACAACTCCTGTCAACTTAACCTGTTGATTATAAAATCTGTCCAAAGCATCAGAGAACAATTTGATCTGCCATAAATACTTGTTTATATCAAACACAGTCATGGCATCTATGTCTGTGTTGGAAAATCTGTGTTTCTTTCATAATCTGGTGGTAAGAATGGCAAAGACACAGACAGCATAAGCTTGAAATATTTCCAACCACAATTTTCATTTGCTGATAAAATAAAATAAATCCTCCAAAACCAGTGCAGCTATTGGCCATTGTTCCCCTCTGCTTTTGCTATCTATCAGGCTGCAATAAATGGTTGGACCAGGGTAGGCTGATGAAAAATAGTTGCAGAAAGAAAAAAAGAAAAAAAGAGAAAAAGCATCCAAAATTCCTTTTGAACTTTATCATAGCTCAGTTGTATAGGATCCCGAGAACAAGGGCTTTTCATGCTTGTTGTTTCAAAACCAGTACATTTCGGTCTCAGCCTATCTTTTTTACAGCGTATATTATTTCATAACAAAGAAACCTGTCAGCTGGATCAGGCTGTTTATTACTTTGACAACTTGATTTTGACTTTCTTTTTTTTTTTTTT
>VXBJ01004391.1:201981-223001 GCA_013400055.1 Nycticryphes semicollaris | reverse complement strand
TTTTTTTTTTTTTTTCTGGGTGATTTGCCAAGATTAGCTTTTATTTACAGGGCTTCACGTTCTAAGATGAGGTGAAAGCAAGTACAGCAAATATATCTTTTTTTTTTTTGCCCTGACATCCCCAATCATTTCACCTGGTCGAAGGTTCGGATACGTGTGCAGCAGCAGTAGGAAGGCAGGGTTAGTACACTCCCCTGTGGGCTGCCAACAGAAAGCATGTGTTGGGCTTACGCACAGCCCGTGATTTACTCACAGTCGTGTACAGAGGCATTTGCTCTGTCTCTCCAGTGCCTTTAGTGCCCTTTTCTCATTAAAGAAGACAGACACCAACAGATAACGAAAGGAGCCGGCTCTGCAAAACCCAGCTCCAGCTCCTGAGGCAAACACACCCACCGAGGCGCTGGAAGAAAGCCTTTGGAAAGCTTCCTTTGCAAGGGGAAAACATGCCCTTTGTTTGCCACCCCTGTTCCATACAACACCTTGGTGACGGGTTTTGCAGCATCATAGAATCATAAAATGGGTTGGGTTGGAAGGGACCTTAAAGATCATCCAGTTCCAACCCCCCTGCCATGGGCAGGGACACCTCCCACCAGCCCAGGTTGCTCCAAGCCCCCTCCAACCTGGTCTTAAACTCTTCCAAGGATGGGGCAGCCACATCTAAGTTACTACTTAGAATACTCATGATTTTGGAATCTTATTAGTATTACTTACTTCTCTTGCATACCGAAGCCCTTCATAAAGAGGAAGACCGTCCCACAGAAGACCCTAATTCATTGTTACTCACACATCAAAGTTTGGGGGAAAAGGGACAGCACATTCCACATGTGGCATAAAATGATAATCCACGGTGGAATCATCAGCATGAAGTGGATTTTAACAAAGGTTTAACAGAAACTCCAGATCCTATAAAAAAATAGATGGAGTAAATTCAGGGTTAACAAGCGAAATGACTACACCATAACTATCCAATTCATCCCACCCTGTCACAGTCTAAATGGCAGTGATTTAGAATGAATTTTATTTTGAAGCATAAGTGCCTCAGAGCCCCGCTCACCATAAAGCTCCTCCCTCCTCCTCAGCACACAGCAATGTCAACAAATGCTGAAACATTCCCGAAATGATCCCTTTTAATGACTTTCATCACGTTCATGGATTTACTTTGGTCTGATGAGCTTTCCGGCCGGGCTTGCAGTGGAGCGGCTGCCGAGTGCCTCAGTAGATGGCACCCTCTCTCTGGCTGGGAGGGGAACCCGTGAGCCCTCCCTGCTCCTTCCCATCCCCTCCAGGCATGGAAAAAACAGCCGGCAAACCACCTCGGCAAGGCTGTCAGGAATTTTTCAGCCACGGGGTTACTCCTGTGGCCGGTGATGAAGGCAACGTCCCGGGGATGATGTGCGAGCTCGGTGAGAAATCCTGGCAAGGTCCACCCAGAGTTGGTGGAGCACGGTGGGGCTGTTCACCGGGTGGGAAGGCAATCAGAAGGATAAGCACTTATTTAGAGGCATCTTTGGGCAGAAAATTATCTAATTATGGTTAGAAAGCAAGAAGCATGGAGCTTAGTGCAGGTTGGGGTATAACCCCAGGTGGCAGACAGGACCCTGCACCACTCGCTCACTCCCCGTGGTGGGATGGGAGGCAGACTCTGAAGGGTAAAAGTGAGGAAAAAAGGGTTGAGATAAAGATGAAATAAAGTTTAACAGGTTGAGCAAAAGCAAAGCCAAATAAGGAATCAGTTCCCTGCTCCCCATGGCAGGTGGGGGTTCAGCATCCCCAGGAAAGCCAGCCTCCATCACTGTAACTGTGATTTTGGAAGACAAACACCAACACTCTCAATATACCCCCTTCCCTCTTCTCCCCCAGCTTTATACCCTGAGCACAACATCCCATGGCATGGACTGTCCCTGGCTGTGTCCCCTCCCAGTCCCTCCTGCCCCCCCAGCCCATTGCAAAGGAAGTCCTCTACTGATCACTGGGTCACTGAAGATTCAAAATTGGAACCTCTCATAGCAAAGACATTTGTAGAAATAAAATAGATGTGCAATTTGTTATCATTTGCTTCTGCTGGTTTTATTGCATTCTACACATGTCCATCATAGGTTTTTTGTCTCCCTGACTGAGGTATATAGAATAATCAATAGTTTGTGATCATCTGGTTTTGGTAAGAAGTGCCATGACAGGTTATATGTAAGGTGAGCACATTTTCACAATAAAAAAAGGGGCACTTTTGTGGCAGTATTTTCTACAGTCATGAAAAACTCGAGTGCTCTGTATTCTGGCTGCTCTCTTTGATCTGCTCTGCCTGGGTCAGAAAAGCTTCACCTGGAGCAGATCAAAGGAAGCCTGAGCAAAGCCTCTTCCTCCTGAACGTCTCTCTCCTTGGCTGCCCTCTGCTTTGCGGTGCTGGAAAGCTCAAAATGCAGGGAAAATCAGGGATTCCTCCCCCGCTGGCCACATCCCCTCCAATCTCCCGTGAAGAATTTTGATGGGAGAAGGACCATCAGCCTCCAGGCTCGCTCCCATCACAGCTTGTGATGGGCTCGTGGTGCCGAGGGACACACACTCCGTGTGCTGAGGGTTCTGCATCATTAGTGACACCTAATGAACTCCAGCAGAGCATTTGGGTTGGGGTGGGACCACTCACAGGCATGAAACTGCCCACAGGAACTGACTGGTGGGAAAAAGGAATATGGCAAAGGTACAGCTGATGGAAACACGGGGCAAAAAGAAAGGATGGAGGCAGGTTGGCATCATTAAAAAAACCTAAAAAAACTCAAAGAAAAAATAAATTATGGGAATGATAATGAGAAACTTGACATTCTAAGCAATTTGAAGGGTTCAAATATCAGAGCATCTTAAAAAAACCCAGCACTGTGTCTACAAAATAGAATGTGATATCTGGTTTTTTTAGGAGGAAAAAAAAAGCAAAATGTAATTAATAAAATACTATATTTTTTTCCAATAAACAATGAAACAGCCTAAGTTACTATAAGGTTTTTCTAGTAGAAATAAAATTAAATACATTTTGGGAAGGAAAAGGGAATACAAAAAAACTTTGAGTGGAATAAATTGTATTTTTGTGATTATTACAAGGAAAAAGGCTAGAAGACAAGAGATTTGCTAAAAAATATCCTTTTGAGAAAATATATTAAATAATATTATGTTATAATAAATAAATAATTATAATAAATAAATAATTCCCCACAGATCCAGGGTGGGGAATGGAAACAAAACAGACCTTGCCTTAGCTCAGTGGTGAATGTTGGCTTGTTTTATACCAGCAGTTGGCTGCATTTCTGGGCACTGTTTGCAAAGCATCCTCCAATAGTAATGTGCGAAGGATGTGTAGGCAACGTTTCATATGGATAAATCATACAAAACGCTGATTTAAAATTACCTTCTCTCTCTTGTACATTAGATTTCAAACTTCAGAATGCTTACACGTCCTAGGAATCCTTCCAGTGTTATGCTTTGAAGGCACTGGACCAAACTTTGCTCCTGTTTGTACTGGTGTAAATCCTGGGAAGCTCCTTTGTAGGGAAAACCACATCTTGGTACATGTCACCTATGATTCACTTGGTCCAAAATGGCTATGGTGACATTAAGCCTCTTTAAGCTTGTAGTTTTGAAACATCTGTAAAGAACACACAAGCTGCAAGAACAGGAGTGAAATTGTGTGCTCCTTAGTGATATAAAAACCATTCCCAGATGTTTCCTTTTTAAATATAAGGTGGACATCTCTGGCTTAGATGCATTTCGAAGCCAGCAGACCAGGCAGGTGGTACTCGGGCTGCTGTTCTTCCTTTTTGCAAATGGAAGCCCCTGGGACTCACTAGTCCAATGGCAACTTTTTTTCTCTAGGCCAAGCGTAGTTCTTTTTCTTTGGAGTCAATTTAAAGGGCATAAACTGCAATATTTCTTGGAATAAATTTAATAAACAATATGGTGACATCTGTGGAAAACACACCACTGACATGAAATTTCATTTCCATGCGAGAAATAATATTTATACCAGGGTATGAATAGATTATTTGGACTCTGAGTAAAAACCTAGTAAGGCAGAGAATGCTCCATAATGATGACTCAAAAACATGTCCACAGCAGTAATTGTGTTATAAATCTCTTTTTCACTTATTTCCCATCCTGAAATGCAAAGTTTACTGCTTTGCTTGCTTCTTACAGTTCAAGAATGATCTCAGCTGCTCTAATGATGTTATTTAAAGGCCTTGGGAAGATCTGGCTTACCACCAGTATTAATATCCTTTGCCTAAGTACAACAGAGAGACAGCAGATGTCTGAACTATATAACTATATGAGAATATTCCTTAACAATATGTTAATTTATTTTAATAAGTTAAAATTTATGCACACACAATCGGATATTTTGAGATAACTCATGATTTTGGTGTTACCTCAGGACCATAAAACTCCACAAATTGCTTTCACAGAGAGGCTGTTCTTATTGCACCAGGCTGCCAGCACATAAAATACAATACTTGAGAATTAGAGAGAAAAGGGGCATGATCCAGAAGACCTCCCTGCCAGGGAAGACTCTCTCATCCTGGTTCATGGTTACGCTCCTTCTTGCCCTCTTTGATTTCAGCAGTTTTGCAGTTCGAAGTCTGTGGTGGCCCCAGCTCACCTGGAAATTATCTGGCTGCTCTCCAGGTGAAAAAGAGATGGGGGCTTGAACCTTCTCAGGCTTGGGATGGATAACGATCCATCTCTGCCTCTAGGCAGGGCTTGAATCCCTCAGCTGAAGCTATCAAAAGGGTTTAGGTACCTTCTTTGACCCTTGCTTAGGGTGGCTCGGTTTTCTAAACATAAATGGTTGGCAAGTAAAGACATGAAATAACATTTTGAGAAGCTGAAACCCAAAGCAATTCTTGATCCTTTCCCTTCTCAGGGAATTGAGAACATGTTTATGAAACCTGCATGTGTATTCTGAGAAGAAAACCTCAGAGATGATTTTTGCAGTTCTTCTAGGCTGGTGACTAGCACATCACCAGGTAATTAAAACTTTGCTGTGTTGCTTTCTCACGTTAACGCAATTGGGATAGTTCAATGGTACTGCAACAGTTCAGACACATGGTTGGGCTCTGGAGCCCTCAACATCAGAAGGACATGGACTTGTTGGAGCAGGGCCAAAGGAGGCCACAGTGATGCTGGGAGGGCTGGAGCCCCTCTGCTGTGAGGACAGGCTGAGAGAGTTGGGGGGGTTCAGCCTGGAGAAGCGAAGGCTCCGGGGAGACCTTGGAGCCCCTTCCAGTCCCTAAAGGGGCTCCAGGAAAGCTGGGGAGGGACTCTGGATCAGGGAGGGGAGCCATAGGATGAGGAGGAATGGTCTTAAACTGGAAGAGGGGAGATTTAGGTGAGATGTGGGGAAGAGCTTTGGTGTGAGGGTGGTGAGAGCCTGGCCCAGGTTGCCCAGAGAAGCTGTGGCTGCCCCATCCCTGGAGGGGTTCAAGGCCAGGTTGGAGGGGGCTTGGAGCCACCTGGGCTGGTGGGAGGTGTCCCTGCCCAGGGCAGGGGGTGCCCTGGATGTACTTTAAGGTCCCTTCCCACCCAAACCATTCTGTCCCCAGATGTAGAACCTGAGGAACCTCAGTTCCTGCCTCACTTGGGACCTCATGTTTTGCAGCCCCTCGCTGGGACAGGGCGAGCAGGGGCTCCCAGCAGGTCCAGCCTGAGTGACTCAGGAGCCCAGAGGCTCCCTTTGATTCCCGGTGTGGGTCTAGCGCTGCCATTGTGTATTATACAATAAACTGTTTACATAGCAGCCTTTTGTTACAGGTTTTAAATCTTCCCAGGCTGCCAGCGCAGGGAGGGAGCTGCCAGCTGGCAGACAGAGAGGTGCTTGTGCTCCGGCTGTTGGAGGTAATTAACAGCCCCAACTGTCAGAAGGTGACAGCCGGCAGAAAGTTCCTGCCCTGGGGTCACAGCTGGATTCCGGCAACTTGCTCCTTGATTTACCAGTAAAACTAATAACGTACGTAATATCGGTATTAAATTATCAAACAAGGGGGACTGAGCCCACGTTATATTTTCTGTCCCCCCTAAATTAACTGGCAAAGAAAATTCGTGTTAATATTTTGGAGCCAATGTGTAAGATCAACTCACTTTTCGGGTGAAAAAGGAAAAAAAAAAATCCCCAAGAATTTGTCCACTAAAAATTATTTGGTGGACATTAATATTAGGATGGTTGTGGACCATAATACTATAGGGTCGACACTTTCCTGAAATTGTAGAAAATTAAACTAATATCTAGAATTCATAATCTGGGCAATGATTATCAGCCACAAACTTTACATTTAAGTGCTATACTCAAAATGTCACATTAGATTTACATTTGCTGCAAATAACTGTCCACGAATGGAAATGAAGAAATTGTTAATTTTGCTGAAATAATTTAATAAAAAATATTACTAATTCACCAGAGCATTGAAATGTGCTTAGCTTCAACCTTAACCATGGGCACAAATACCGTGGGCCCAGGGCATCATGAGTGCTCCTTTTTGTAACTGGAAGGCAAAATATTAATTATTGGTGCTTTTAGTCCATGGTAGTAAAAACACTACATATCTGGTCAGTTGAATGTTAGGACACAGTTGATGTTAGTATTTGTGGTTCTTTGTCCTTTGAAATTATATTATCTGGTGACAATGACAGTCTGTATTCTGGCTTCTTTCTCTGACTTGTGTCCATACAAGAAGCTCTGACTCCACCAGACCCACGGGGGCTTTTAAGCAGAAGCTTTTAGGGAAGTTCCCAGGTTTTGCTCTGCGTAACCTCCGACAATTGTTTTAGAAGTGACAAATGTCACAGGAACGTCTCATAGAAGTTACAATTTGATAGTACACATTCCTAAATCTCTCCATTTAACGAGCTCTTACCCCACGTTCCAGGGCTTTCAGTTTTGAGGAGCAAAGGCTGTGGGGCACAAGAGCCCCAAGGCCACAGATCATTGCATTATGAAGAAACCGAAACAAAGTTGCTAAAAAATGCTACAGAACTAATTTAAATTCAAATGGAAGGGGGTTGGCAATGATTTTCTTGATGAAAGTGCTTATTGGCCAAGAAGCTACTTTTCTTTTGCAGAAAACAATTCCTTTCGTTTTGACCAAGCTGATATGGGCAATGGACTTCTTTTTACATCCGTGTGCCTTTTATCTTTATGATATCCTACAGCTCTCTCCGTCTACTGTAAGGTGCTGTAAATCAGCTTGTGGGAAGCTGTAACGATTGATGTCAGCCGAACATTTGGCTGAGACATCAATTTGTAAAGAACTGCCAGTCACAGGAAACAAAGCTTCTTCAGCTGTATACGGGCTCTTACGCCGTTCATTCTGTGGTCCCAGGGAAGTTTAAGATATTTTCCTATATCCTTGAGTGATAACCAGCAAAGCAGGGCAGTGATATTTTCTCACAGTACCTTCACACATGCACCTTTGACAACTAACTCCTAGTTGTGCTGTCATTTTTTCCCCGAACTTTGATGTGTGAGTAACAACGAACTAGGGTCTTCCTCTTTATGAAGGGCTTTGGTATGCAAGAGAATTAATATTAATAAGATTCCGAGATCATAAGCATTCTAAGTAGTAACTTAGATGCGGCTGCCCCATCCCTGGAAGTGTTTAAGACCAGGTTGGAGGGGGCTTGGAGCAACCTGGACTGGTGGGAGGTGTCCCTGCCCATGGCAGGGGGGGTTGGAACTGGATGATCTTTAAGGTCCCTTCCAACTCTAACCATTCTATGATTCTATGACTCTATGATAACTGTCAATCAGCAACAAACAGAAACATCAGAAGCACCCAGAAGTGCTAGCAGATATGTTTCATTAGAGTAGACCAAAGGAGAAGCTAAAGCACTGCTTGAGATTGCTGCTATATATATCTCTGTGTCTGAATTGTGAGTCTGTTGTGCTCTGTAGTCCTCTGGGGTCCTCCAGAGTCCTCCTTCACTGTACAGAACTGGAAGGCACGACAGCTCCCTCTTTGCCTGGTTGGGTTTCCTGGTGCTCGCTCAGGTCATCTTCCAATCTGGGGTCCAGCCATTGCCACCATTCACCTCCCAGCCCAGGGATGGGGATGGGCACCTGGACTCCATCCCAGCCTTCAAGGTATCTATAGAGAGCTCCTGAAAGTGGTCTGGAATCCAACCAAACACATGAATTTCCTCCACACTTCTCTCTACTTCCAGGAACATGGGGAATGGGGAAAGATTTTGCAACATTTCAGAGCGTTGCCCTTTTTCAGGAAGCACATGTTGGTGTGGGTCAGCCCTGAATTCTCAGGGCCATGGAAAGATCCCTCTTGCAAGTTTTACTAGCATTTATAACCATGTCATGTTTCAATACAATTTTTTTAAGACCTGATTCCACACCCTTTTAACTTAATGAGAGATTTCCCATTGATAGTAACAGCAACAAGACCAAACCTTAAGGGAATATTAACCAGCCAAGAGAAAAATTCAATCTGGGCAACGTGAGCTCATAAAGAAGTTCTCAGCCCACGTGTTCATCCATTTTACAGAACTTTGAGAAAACCTGTTGGGCAACTTTAATTTCCAACTATGTAACTGAGGCTGTGCAGTATACTTCAAGGAGAAGAGTAATTATCAGAAAAAAAAAAAAGGAAGAAAATTAAGGATTTGAAAATGACAATAAAAAAATAAATTGCAGGGAACAATACTTAGACAGTCTGAAATAACAGTAATTCCCCTTCAGATGGAGGAAAAACTACTCTGTGAGCACAGCCTTCAGTCCACACAGGAGCCTTTACAGAGAGACACAGAGTAACCCAGGAGTAGTAACAGGAGAGACACATACAAGAAGACAATAAATAGATGTAAGAAGTCTTTTTTAGTTCATTCAAACTAAAAAGGGCTAAAAAGTTCAAAACAGAAAATCATGAAAGTTTGCCTATAAAAAAACTACTTTAAATAGATCAGTAATACCTAAACTCTGAACTTTTCCACCATCTTCAATCCATCTATAGATTCCCCTTATTTCAGTTCAAACTTTACTTTCTAAATTGTCCTAGTCCCATTTTTTTTCCCCCCAAAATAGTCTGTGATTAGCATTGACAAAAACAGCATAAAACCTCCGGCTGCAGTGAGTTCTACAGGACTTCATATAGATATTTCAGTGATGGAGTAATACTAGAATCATCAGAAATTAGAGAGAATCTGCACAGGTCAAGGTTCTGGAGCACCAGGAAGAGGCAAACGGGGTGTTTAGTCCCAAAAGTGGGGAAGGGGAGAGCCAAGGAGCCATGGAAGAGTTAGCCTGGCTCCAGACCATTGAAAAATAAACACCACATCTATTTCTAAGCACTTAGAAGATTAAGCAGTATAAGTAAGAGCCAGAAATGATTCACTTCTTTCAAATAGTCAACAGTTTTGTATATATATTAACCCAATTGGAAAAAAACCCACAAAAACCCAAACCAAAAAAACCAACCCAAACAAACCAGGAAACTAACTTTTCTACCTGACACTACAGTAATGAGGGCGCAGAAGAGACTGGAAAACACCACGTTTAAAGGCTGCATCAACCAACTGAAATCTGTCTTGAGCCTGGTAGTGTGTAGTGATTTCATTAACACCTTGAGTGGGCCAACAGGCAGTAAGTTTATTAAATTCTTATATGATACCAAGCTGGGAGGAGGGCAAGCGTTTTGGAGGAGAAGGTTAGAATTCAAAATGAGGAAGACAAATGGGAGAAAGGGGCCATAATAAAAATAAATCAATCCAATCAAGGCAAATAAAACATGTAAGCAAGAACTATCAGCTTCACAAATACCGTATGAGGAATGACCTGCCCAGATAGCAGTCCTGCAGAGAAAGGGCTGGATGTTGTAGCGTATCACATGGGTCAAAAGTGTCTTAACATGTCAATAAAGCAGATATCTCAATGGGAAGTACAGACACAAGAGCTGGATGTACAGCACCAGGGTTTGCAATGGCTCTCTCAAGATTGGACAAGGTTCAGCAGAGATAAAAAAAAAAAAAAGATCAGAGGTCAAGAAAACGTGGATTTCAAGAAACAACAGCTACAATGGATTATTTTAGAGGAGCAAAGACTAAGAATAGGCGTGACACAGCTATGTAGAAGACTACTGCAAAGAAACAAGGTATGAAATTACTCTCTGTCTGCTATAAGAAGGAAAATAAGTAGTGGGTTTAATTTGCAACAAGGGTATTTGGGTTGGAATTTTCTGCCTATTATCTTTCCTTAAGGGTGCTGGAGTAAGCAGGGAAACAGATTACATGAGGAGGCTGTGGGATCTCCATGTCTGGAGTTTAAAAGAATGGGCTAGGCCGGCTTCTTTCAGGAAGGGCTTAATTCTATCTTATTTTTAGGAATAATTCGGACGCCAGACTAGACGACATCTGAGGGTCCCTCCCAGCTTCACTTTTCCTGACAGCGTGCCTGTTACCTCAGGTGTTGAATCTGCAGATCTGGTGAGATGCACAATTTACTGTGCGAATTTCCAATCAAAACACAGAGTCACGTGAATTCCTGCCGGAATCGCGAGAGCTGTGTGAGGGAGAGCAAATTCCACACAGCCCCGGGTTGCTCATCCAGAGACTTTGAAGCCCATCTGATGTGAAAAAAGGCAGACAGAACAAGTTTATAGGGCCAAGTCGTAATCCCATCCCAGTGAGGAGTAAAACTTGCATTGATTTCAGAGGGACCAAGACTTGGATAGTCTTTTTCTTTTTATACCACAAGTCCGTTGCTACTGAACTGACACACGTGCATGTAAATATTCCACATTAATATCTTGTTGTCAGACTGTCATTGGGTGCAATTCAGTGTAGCTGGTTTAACCAAACAAAACACTACTGGTCAAGTAAATCTATCTGCAAGAGATATTTATGAAAAAGCCCAAATTCCCTCTCGCTTCTCTTTCTTTGCAAAGTCACATAAATGAGGAAATCGCACCAAAGGCCTATTAGTAATAGTTATTTCCTAATTGCAGTGGGAAGCATCCTGCATGTTTAAATAAATATTGTTAACTCTGACCTCTTGGTTTGCCAGGACTGATAAGGCGATTGTTTGACCTATATGAAGCGCATACAGTATGCATGGACTGAAAGCAGCAGGAAAACAGGAAACAATAAATCAGAAATTAGAGCACTGATTGTTGCAGCTAATTACATCAGACTTCTGCTTAATTTCTCACTCTGTCATTCTAACCTGATTTTCTTGCCAACAGACTTTGCAAATTGCTGGTGTCACGTACGTACAGCGAATAATAATCTTCAGTTACTATGACTGACAAATGAATGGGAAGGAGAACGCAGTTTATTATGGAAGAATGAACCCTGACACACACCAGATACCTGCTCAGATGCTCTTTTAATTCACTTACCTAGATATGCTGCATGATACATTTTGCCAGGACCGCAAGTTTTGGCATCACAGCAGCCTAATTGAGTTTGTGGCATGGTTTGATAATGCCGGACAAAGAAGGAAAAATGAGGCTACAGAAGGAGAAAAATGGCATAGGTTAATTTCCACAGCAAGAGAGATAAAGACGTAACTAGAAAATTTAAATCAATTCTGAAAATAATATGCCTAGAATTAGGCATATTAATCAGCACGTTGTTTAATCTTGACATTATTGTCATCTTCCCACTCATGAGATAACTTGGTGTCCTCATTACTGTCTCTTTCTACGTTACTCCACTTTCAAACTACACTATCTTTCTTGGTCCTGTCTCATCGCCACCACCAGCATCTTCGGCTGGCACAAATTAACACAGCTTCCTTGAAGTCAGCACAGCTGTATCAGATATTTTACAGTAGCTGGGAATCTTTGGTAGAACACAAACAATTAATTTTTTGAGTGTCTACATGACAATTTGGCCCCTTTGATACGGGTAAAAGTTATCAGCGCTCTTCTTAACATCTGTGTTTCCATAAGGTGAGTGTGCTTTTCTTTAGAGCAGCAGGTTGGTGATGTGATTTTGAGAGCTCAGGCCACTCTGCGCCACTCACATGCAGTGGATGGTGGGGAGGGATGTGGTTTTTCTTTTCCCTCAGTGTCTGTTAGACTCCCATCAGCAAGAAGTTGAGGCTGGTAGAGCCCAACAGACACTCTGGAGAGGGACCAGAAGGATTAACATCATATCATCATTGCCTTTAGCAGGCTGTACCTTGTATTGTGTATTATGTGCTCTGCAGCTGCCCATATGATTTGGCAAAACAACATCTCAGAAACACCTCTCCAGCCCACTCTAATGTTTTATTCATGTGGTATAACCATATATCATATCCCTCCAGAGTTATTTCGAGCATTTTCTCCACGACTGTTGTCACGTCTGCTTCGTTCTTTTCCTTTGGGATTTGTATTTGTAGAATCATATCATTCTCCTCCCTCCCAAATTTCCTATACTACAGCAGTGCTGGCTGGCCCCTGTAGTGCCCTCTTCAGGAGTTCATTTCTGGGCAATTACACATTCATTAGTCATTATGTCCCACTTTTTCTGTTTCTATCTGCAATTACAGATTTAAATGTTTAAGATGGGGTTTAGGTTATGTTACATTGTAGTAATTTACAATCCCCAAATCTTTATTCTTTCAAAGCATAACACATTTATTTAGCTTTTTCTGCCTACCCTCCAACTCAAGACTTTATTCAGATCACTGTTTTGTTGGAGCTGCTTCATTTTCTCTGTCCCTCTGCCTCACTTCTACTTTTTGTATTGGTAGGTTGATGCTCATTGAAAACTGGGAACAAAACCCAAATCTTATGTCCAAGATACGGACGGAGAGATGTGTATGTAAATGCCAGATTATGATATTTAATAGGTGTTAAACCTTATTGGCAAGGCTTTTGCTTTACCTGTACTGATAAGACAGCCCCAAGACTGCTGCCTTATCACCACAGATACAGCGGTGGCACCACAGCTCAGCCCAGTTTGCTGTTGGCCACGTGGGCCACATCACAGCTCTTTGTGATGCTGGGGAGCTGGCTGGGAATGCCATGGTACCGCCGGCTCTTCCAGCAGTGACAGCACCAACACAGGAACCTGCCCCAGCCAGCAGCCCAGCAACCCCAGGAGATACCAACAGTGTCAAAAAAACCCCTGTAAAAATTCCAGTTACTTTCTGATTTCCCTCCCGTTATCTGGCCCGAATTCCTGCCTTGTTTGGGAGGCAGCCGGTTCATCCATCTCCATATAGAAGACAAGCCCAGCCTTGTTTGTGGCATTGTTATCAAAGACTAATGCATGGATAAAGCAAACAAACAAACCCTAATCCAGAGCTATGTTAACTGCAGCATCAGAGCTGCTGATTGCCTCTCCCCGTGCGGGACGGATAACGGGACTATTGAGGGATTTGAAGTGGGTTCTTAAAATTCCGTGATACAGCCAAGCTTTTATTTTGCCAGGTCCATATCACCTCTCTACAGGTTCTGCTGGGTCCTCGGTGAAGAACCTTTAAGTGCAGCACTATCCTCTTTGATATTTTAACATCAAAGGAAGATACAGAGTTACCAAACTTTGAGTAAATAGAGCGCCTTCCTATAATGGAGTGTCATTGCGTAGTTTAAGATATAAACAGGGGAAAAGCCTTTAAACTGACTGCTCAGAAGTACGGACACCACACAGCCATCTTTATCTTTCTCTAGAATAAAATCAACCTGTAAAATACAGCAGGAATCCACTGTATTATTTTTCCTTATGGCCATAAAAATAGTTTTCTTTTGAAAGTGGATTCGGGAACACCCAACTTCCTTTTCGAAACTCAAAAGAAAGAAAAGAATAGAAACTGAGGAATTAATTCCTTTGCTGTATTTTTCTGTTTGCTGCACCTTGACTCCCACCTGTTTGCCTCTTACTATAGAGTCTGACCTTTAACACCAACATTAACACAAAAGCCTGAAATCTGCCCCTCCGCATCGGGCTCCGAACAGGAGTCCTATAACTAGACCACCCCTTCACAGGTAAGAGGAGCCATTAAACCCTGTGAATTTTCACAGTGGATAAGCCCCACATTAATTTGACCCAGGTGCCCGTCTCACACCGTGCATGGGAACGTTCCCCGTGTCCCCTCGGCTTCTTTCTCCGGCGGTGGTCCAGCCCGAGCGCTCTCCGGACCCTAATCGAAACCATGCGAGAGCACCAGCTGGCGGGGGACTCCGCAGACAGATTTTTTTGTTATGCTGTTTGTGTCACTTTGATGTGTTCTTTCGCTTTGCATATGATTACACGAAGAAGCAGGAGGAAAACACGACGAGCCATGTGCCGGAATTGAGTTACAACTGTTGGCCTCTTACTCAATTTTATCGAAACAAGCCCCCTTGATTCGACACCCTTCCCTCTCCCCCCCTAAGCAAAGGGAAGTGTCATTATAATCAGTGCAAGCATTTCGGGGCACATCTGCCCTCCTTCGCACCTACGCAACCCCAGTCGCTTTGAGTAGATGTAAGAGAGGTCTAAAACGGTCCCTTTAGCCTTTATCTGCATGTTACACTTTTAGGTTATTTTATCCTTTGCTTTAAAGACAAGTGAATGACCATTAGCAGCTAAGAAATGAAGTCAACGTGTATGGGTGTGAGAAACTTGGGTTATTCTACCCAAAGCTGCCCATAATACACAATATTTTGTAAAAATCCCCATTATTTCAGCATCTCTTACTAGGTTGGAACACCGAGAAGACCAACCTTAGTGGTTAATTAATGACTCAAAATGTGAGTCGCCCCACATACCCTCAACCTGTACAAGCCAAGAACGTGCCTAAAATGCATCGTGGCTGAGATACAGTAGACGACTAAAAGGCGCTCCCGTGTGCCCATTGGGGGCACAATTAACATATGGGTGAGATCAAGAGATGTAACAGGGTGGGCAGCAAAATTTTTCAGAAGGGCAAGATGAATCTTTGAGGTCTGATTGCCCCCTGGCAGCCAGAGAGATTGGCAGGTAATAAAATTAGGTTGGTTTGAAACAGCTATAACTGAATTGGGCCTCTATAATCAGAACGTTGGCATGTCACAGGCTGGTTTTGTTTGTACGAATAAGCCAGTGAAAATCCAGGGATCCATCTGGAGACTCAGGTTGGGAGTGAGATGAGAATCAGGCCGTGCCAGAAAACTGTAATTAGACATAAATTGGAAGGGAAAAAACCCACTATTTTGAAGTGTCTACGGCTGAGCTTACTGCATCCGTCAGATGTGCAGCTACAAGACTGCTTATGTCCATTGGCAAAATAATGTATAATTCTGGAGTTGTCTTAGGACTGTTTGCAATGGTGGAACATGTACCATCAAGACTCACATTGCTGAGCTGTTTGACGCTGTACTAACGTGAATACAAATGGTACTGCTCAGAATTATTCAAAACCATGAACAGAACTACCACAGAAAACTCCGGCTGAGGCTGTCAGAACGGTAAAACTTAACCACCAGTTTCAAACCCAAAGCTAGTAATCAGCCAGTGGGTAACATTTCACTTAGACCAATTAATGATGAAAGCTGCAATTGCCTCTAGACTATTACATCTTTATTCATAAATTCAGATGCTTAAAACTATTTACAAACAATGGCAAGAACCGAAGAGTCCCAATGGGTTCAGGTACTTCACAGCTCAGCCTCCGGCTTCACAGATTTCTTTAGTCCCATCTTTAAGTGGTTCTGAAGAGCCACTTTTTCAGGACATTAATGAGTTTATTTACACGTTCTGGAGTTTCTTATAATTCAACCTATTGCAAAGGAAAAAAACCTTTCCTACCTGGTCTGAAATGCTAGTTCGTGGAAAGATCTGTATTCCAAATTTATACCATCCCTTAAGTGAGATGCCTCATCCTGCCTTCAAGATAAGATTCCAGGCATTGCTCAGATACTTGGGTATAATTTATTGTAGCCACACAAAAGTCAGATCTAAATCCTTTTGGACCACGATGCCACAAACCAGCAGTTCAAAGTTCAAAGAGGGAGGCCGACAGATGCAATTAAGTTATCACTGTTGGGATAACTGTAACCCTTGCCGTGCTTTTAGCGCTTCTGGGATGCTGAAGATTGGGAAATGGTAAAAAAAGAAGAGGAGAAAAAAAAAAGGAAGAGCATTCTCCTCAACACTACCTGTGTTTTCATTGCATAAATCACAGCAGTTGGAGGAAAACACATCCAGTGAATGATTTCCTGCCACTAAGGAAAAAAAAAATCCAAAATCTTGTTTCCTGATGACTACAAACTTCTCTTGACAAACCTCCAGTGCCAAATGTGGTTTCCATTTACTGTTTTGGGATTTATTTGTCTATGCCAAAGTTCAGGTGTGCCAGCTCTTTGTAATAAGCCATTTGGATGAAAGCTTGGCTAGCTCAAAGGATTCTGATGTATTTTATTGCTGCCTTTTAAGATTATTGTTCAGAAATACCAACTCTAATTTTGAAATCAATTAGCCATGCAGTCTGATGAGGTGTTGGCCCAGCTCAGGTTCACACCCGCTGTCCGCAGATTATTGTTAAGTTGAGTCAGGTCCTTAGTGCCTCTCTGCCTTGCCGGCATCTGGCGTACACATGTTTGATGTCCTCGCAAAATGACGCTGATGGCTTAAATGGCAAGGCTCTAATGAAGAAAGCCTAGCAAGTTTGCTGCCGTTTGCCAGCAAAACATGACTTTTACGGGGCTGTGTAAAAGTCTTTTTTTCCCCCTTGTTTAACTCTTCCATGTCAAGAGAATATAAATCTTCTCCCCGGGAGAGTGGAGATTCAGCAAAGGTGATGAGAAGGGGACTTGAGGGTCCGCTATAGGCACGTAGAAGTAAAATCCCCCTGGTTCCTGCACCTTCCCAGCACCTGCATGGCTGTGGAGCTGTGTGTTGGGAAGCACTGGCTCTGGAGGAACAGGAACCTGCCTGCACCACCCACCACCTTCCTGGAGGGCAACCACGCCGAGAGCCAAGGGGACAGGTCAGGGAGAGGGAGGTGAATTCAACCATCCCAAACAGTTTACACAAAGTCTGGTGGGAATCCAGACAGAGGGTGGGAACATTAGGTTATTTTCTGGTAGGTCTTTGCAGCTTAGGAAGTTTTTCTGAAGTTTTTCCAGTTTTGTGCATGAGATCTAGGAATGTGACCTCAGAGGCATAAATACAAACTAAAGAAATAAAACAAGCCACCTCTGATTGGGTCCTTTCACATGTACAGGGGAATTAAGAACTTATTCCCTTAGATTAAGGCTCCTTTGAAAATGAACTTTGCCTTCTTTTGCTCAAAAAATATTCACCAGGATGAGCAGCTGAGCATCAGCGATACCAGCCAGACCAGAGGAAGAGGAATAGCAGGGATGTGTGATGAGTTATCCGTATCCATTATCATGCCAGTCTAGCTCAGATGATAGATGCTAAACTACCGGTCTAATCATCTCAAAAGAATTTACAAGTATTGCATTGTGGCTTCAGAGTTGGAACCATTTATCAAAATCAGCCTTCCATTCAACCCATCTGCAACATTTTGGAGAATGTTAAGTACACGCAGCCTGCATTTCAGCCAATCTTTTTTTTTTTTTTTGGTTTGTTTTTTTTTTCCCCCAAAGCCAAAAGCATTTTATTTTTTGCTTACGTTAACTGTCATGGCCATGGGGTCATTTGGAATCATTGCTCTCTGCTAAATAGAATAAAAGAGGTAAACAAAAGCAATTAAATAACTCAGAATAATCAGATGTGAAAACGTAGTTCTTATCAGGTTGCGAAGAATGTAGCAGCTGGATTCTCTCTATATAGATACATACATATAAATATATATATAACAAAAACTATCTGAAGGCTCTGGCTGACCTGCAGACCCAGCATCAACTCAGCCTTAATATATTAGAAGTCAGGATCATAGTTATAGAGCGAGTGTGTGTATTTTTCCTCTTCTGAGGGCTTTTTCTGCAGGATGAAGTCTGAGCGAAACCAATTCAAAGCTCTAAAAACAACCATGTTTTCAGTATTCTCACAAGTTGTACTTTCGTCCAATGATCTACTGTAACTGTATAAATACCACACTCCTGGCATGGAAGGAAATATTATACAAGAGTATGCATTTTTACATTAATTCTCTATCAGTGCTTCTTTTACTCACATAAATGTGTGAAATATTATGCTGTTGGCTTCAGATGGAAAATGGTTAAACAGGGTTTTACACGTATCTCTCATTTGCTGGGTTTTGATTTGGGAGGATACTCCTTCTTCAAGAGAGCTCAGATTGTGTTCAAACAAAGGTTTTGGGGTTTGAAGAGAGTAAGATGCAATCATCAAGTCCAAGCCTGATGTTCAACAGCCATGAATATCAATATTTAACACTCAGGAATTAGGTTGTTTCCTTCTGCAGTGTCCTCCTAAGAACAATGCTGAGAAGGAGGGGTGTGACAAGAAGGAAATGGGGAAAAAGAAAGAAACCCCAGCAGAGTAAGAGGACTATCTAGTCTGGAGGGCTGGAGGGAGTAAAAATCAGGCATAACTGATGAGAATTTGTGTTTTCTTTAAATCCTTGACAATCAAGCATGTCAAAAGAGTCAGGGACCCTGACAGTGTAACAGCCGTTCAAAGTCAGCACCAAGGTCTGTTTAGTCCCATATCCCCCCACAACAGTGCTCCTGTAGGGGGTTAAATATCAGATACAGAACAATCTGAGACAATCTCTCAACTTGTAGCAATCATGGAGCATTTTCCCACATGTTTAAGAGTCACTGATGGATCTGTCTTCCCAGAATGGGTTTATTATCACTTGAATCCAAATACTTACCTAGTTTTTTCCTCCTGTAGCATCCTGCAGCCAACACCTCCATACCATGGTACTTTGAAACCATCATTTGGTTATGTTAAAACTGATGTTTAGTTACATTAAAAAGACCTTCTGTTCCCACTGCTTTCATGGGTTGAGTTCATGTGGGAAGAAAAAGTAAATAGACACCATATATTCACCTCTTCCGTATAATTAATGATTTTGTAATACCTCCTCTGTAGACACAATTGTCCTTTTGATGACTATTCCTACAGTAGGTATTCCACACCCTGACTTGTCCCTTCTCAGCCTTTATTCTTCCTCTGGTTCTGTTTTACAGTTGAGGCAATGGGATGAACAGGCTCTGTGCACCAGATTCCCTGTTGGGTTTTTTTTAACCTGGATCTCGACGTTCTGGAAAACAGAGCCTGCAGATCAAAAGTTGGGGAAATCTTGCCTCCAGACCTGGCATCGCTCTGGATACTGTAAAAGAATCGCTCTTTCTTTAGCATCCTAGAAGGTATATTCAGGGAAGTTATATATTCTAAAATCCTGCCAAATTATAGGTGGCTGAACGGAAAGAAAAACCCCAAAATTCTGCCAAAATTCCATTTCATTTAAACAATTAAAAAATTTCATTTTGATTGGGGCCAAAAGAGAAAGGTGTGCAAAGGGCAGCAGTTTGGCTGCTCCTGTGTCAACACTGGAATAATTTAGCCAGTTTGACCAGTTTCTGTTCAGTCTATCAAATATTGGCCTTTGCAATTAAGTTTATTAAGAGGGTTTAATATTTTATTAGGAATATATCCCATTTGGCAGTGTTTGGTTAGTTTATGTGTCATTTAAATCCATTCCCTTTTCTGTTAGCCAGGCTTGTGGTTTGGATGATACCTAGTGCCAATGGAACTGGCAAAATTATTGATTACCTGATGATAATATTAAAGCCAGTAGTGCAGGGCAAATAGCTCCAGTCGAAGCTGTTTGACATAACAGGTATTATCCAATTACACAAGGCTGAAGGGTAAACTTTGGTTAAATTACAGAAAAAAAACATTATGATATTTCCTCAGAAGCATTTTTATACAGTTTGACATCTGAAAACCATGCTTGGTCTCAAGCACATACCAGGGAGATCACCACCTGACTGCCTCTGTCAGGACTTATTGTTTGCCTCATTAATATTTGAAGCTTGGACTCTCTGAGCTTTAAAATATGTAATGCACTGTGCATATACCAGTGTATAGTAATCTGGGGGTAAGGATTTCAGAATATTTTAAAGCCTTTCAGTGGAGAAAAAAAATAATTTCTTGTCATAGTAAAGTCCCCTTTATTAATGAAAATAATCTCTTTATAGTGAAAGGAACATAGGGAAGGCATATTCTAGGAGATCCACCTGTCTGCTGCTGCTGCTGCTTGAATGGGGATATGCTGGGGAGATGGAGGCCAATCTCTCAAGGGATTCCTCCCATGCCTAGGGCTAAATCCACTTTCTGGATGGCCGGCGAGGTAAACATCACCAGGCAAATAAGGAGCCTGGAGTTGCTCTTTTGCCAGACCCCTGTTAATTCCTCTAGTCTGTAAAATGGGGTCTGATGTTTGGGCCNTGGGGGGTGGGGGGGGAGAAATGTTGTTTTTTGAAACACTGAATGAACTGGACTGTCCAGACACCACCTGTTTGCATCACAAAGTTTTCTTGAAATGCTCTTATTATCCTCTTTCATAAGAGTAATTACCATTGATGTTACTGGGGTCCTAACCAGTAACACAGTAGAGGGTAATAAAAAGATTAATCGGCAAACGACCACCTCTTGAATTTTAGAGCTGTTTTGTAAATAACTAATTGGCTTTTAGGAAAACCCTACCTGACTTCAGCTGGTNGATATGCTGGGGAGATGGAGGCCAATCTCTCAAGGGATTCCTCCCATGCCTAGGGCTAAATCCACTTTCTGGATGGCCGGCGAGGTAAACATCACCAGGCAAATAAGGAGCCTGGAGTTGCTCTTTTGCCAGACCCCTGTTAATTCCTCTAGTCTGTAAAATGGGGTCTGATGTTTGGGCCAGGTGAAGGGGGTTTTTTTGGGGTTTTTTTTTTTGGTGTTTCCCTGAGAATTGTGCTTCAATGGGCTGTTGGTTCCCATATTTCTGCCCAGCTTTTTTGTCTCCATTTTTATTCTTTCCTTCCTGTAACCTAGAACATCTCAGGCACTGTGTAGCCAGGTTTGATTTCTCAGCTCGCTGCTCGTTGCTTCCCAACCAAATGTGTTTTTCATGAGAAATGAGACATTTTCAATCAGAATATTGTATT